>CM029604.1:40984942-41088949 GCA_017311375.1 Mytilus coruscus | reverse complement strand
GAAATTAAAGATTAAAAAATAATAAAAAAAATAAAATTTTTTATTTTAAAATCTTTTTTTTGGTAATTTTAAAAAATATTCCTTTATTATTTTTATTAGATTTTAATAAATTTTTTTTTTTAAAAACAATTAAAAGTAACCTCTTTAAAAAAAAAAAAAACAAAAATTTTTTAATTTTTATTTTAATTAAAGTAAGTCAAAAAAAATTAGTTTTAAATTTAAATTTGTTTTTTTTTTTGAATTTAATTTGGTTTTTTAAATTTAATTTTTAACTTATAATTTTTAAGTTATAATTATTTTAAAAAAAATTGATATTTTATTAAATTATTTATTTAATTATTAATTTAAGAAAAATTCACAAAAATTTTATTTTTATAGATTGTTTTTTTATTATTTCTTGGGTTTAATTTTTATAAATTTAAAAACAATTTTATAATCTTATGGTCGAAACGTTTCTATGTAAAAAAATTAAATAGAAAAAAAAGATAAAAAAAAAAAAGATGATGAATGCTAAAATCTTTCAGATAACTCGTTAATTTAAGCTCATATCATAACTTAAGTGTTCATTACGAAAATTATGTGTTACTGACCTACTATTTTTTATAGTTACCAGAGTGATATATTTTTTTGCTGTAGTTTGTGCTCTTTTTCCTTTGACCATCACGTTGTCGATCCCTTCTCGTACGTTTTTGAAGAAAAAGCTTGAAGGGTATACGCCAATAACACAGCAACCCAATTCTACAAATAACTATCAAAAGACGTATTGTGATCGACATACAATTCTCAACAATAAACAGGTATGTATACAATATAACAAACTGTGAATCGTATGGTATCTAAAACTTATAAATATATTAAAGAGACGATACAAAAGATTGGCCATCAGGCCACAGACCGCAATTAAATTCTCTATTAGTTCTTTATAACGTTTTGTTTCATTAAAAAATGCACCGATTCTTTTGTCAAATATTTTTGTGTGTAAAGTACAGTACTAGTCCAAACATATATCCAACATTCGGAAAAATTGCTCCCAGTATCTTACAAATTTAGCCAATACACATCCATACCCCTATGGACAATTCAAGAGATGTTCCGAAAACTGTAAATATCACCTTTTGCACCTGGCCTAATCACTCTTTCCATATCAAATTCAGTTAAATACAACATCCAAAAGTTTATTTCACTCTCTTCTTTCATTTCCATCCAAAAATCTAAGAAATGAGTGAGGAAGGAAAGAAAAAAATTAAGAAAAATACACTCTAATTAAAAGGAACTTTATTCGTGGACAACGAAAAGCGGGATCATTAATTGTGGTCTTGGGCCTATTAGGGTCTAAAACTTGACCAGATCTAATAAAACTTGGCATGATTTAAGCTTAGTGTATTATGAAACAGTTAACAAAGTTTCAAAGCCATATGATACCAATTATAAAAATGTGGCATTTTTATATCTGAACTTTGGTGCTGAATTGTGGCGTTGAATTAGAACAATTTCAACTATCAAATTTGGGCTTCTAAAACCAAAATATACCAAAACTTACACTTTTAATGTCTCTATGTATAAGTTATCACCTATTAAAAGCAACAGATAGCATACTTCATGTTTCAGACTTATAAAAATGGCCAGAAGGAAACTTTATATGAGCCTGTGCCAAAAATAGAGGTTTTCAAATGAAGTGAGGCCTTATATGAAATGTAATATTTTCACTTACCACATTTTCTGAAGCTGTTAAGTTATAAAAACCTTTTACATGTTATAAATGTACTTTTAATGGAAATACAAGTTTCAAATAGCATAACACATGTGAATAAAATGGTCTTCAGCAATGTCAAGCTTAAAAACAGGTTGTCAATTTAGGTCGTTCCCCACATTTGTATATTAAAAGCATATAAATGATATGGGAGATGGAGATATGCTTCTTTTGCTCAAATCTTTGCTTAGATATGATAAAACATGGAGCCTGGATGTAACAAGACTGTCACTTTCAACTATATATGTAGACAGTATGATCTGATGCAAAGTTATTTACTTTACTTTTAAAACCGGCATGAAATTTCAGCCTCAAAGGCCAATATTTTAACCACTAGCTATCAAACAAAAGAAAATAAAGGTAGTCTGTGAAACAGACAAGGTCAAACAACCAGTAATAAGTGCTTTTGATACAGATTCAGTGAAATCTGCTAAAAGGAATTCAACTTCTATGTGCATAGAACCTCATTTTTCACTTGCTTCATACTGACCGTTAGACTAAGACCATTAAAGCAGCACATTTTGCACTCTTATTCTGATCTTATCTACTTTTTGTATGTTCAGTGTTCAAAAATGAGTTAAACATCTACATTAGATACCACAAACACAAATAGAAATTCAGAAAACCTGTCAGAGAAAGTAAGCATGCTACTTTTGTAAAAATATTGAAACAACTGAAGAAGTTCAATTTGGGCATGTAGGCTGAAATGTCACTTTTTCACAAAATTTCTATCAAATAAAAGTGGAAATCATTTATGTGGTCTTGGCCATCAAAACCAATTTCGGTGAATAAGAAGTGTAAACACATGAATTCAGCAAACCACATGCGAGTTAGCGGACTTTGGACAGGGACATGCGTTTGATACGGGGTTTAAATAGTATTTGTTTTAGATCCAGACCCTCCCACTTTTTGATGGTTATGACGAATACAAAAACCGGCTTACAGTATAGTGATTTTAAATGAATGGAAATTTGGAGTAAAGGTGCTATTTATTTTGTTCAATTATCTCCACATGAAGTTTCAACTTGGATTCTTGAAACTTCATGGAAACATTGCACACAAATACTTGCGAATAAAGCAAGTTAGTGGTGTGACCAAGCCAATAAATCTTCCATTTTAATGGACCACCCTACCTGCAGGCTAAATTATGATTTATCGTTTAGATAAATGTTTAAACTTTAATTTTTGCCTGGTCGTAGAATCGAAATATGGTGCATTTAAAAAAAAAATAACCACAATAAGGCTAAATAGATAGAATTATAGTTTTACAATATGAATAAGCACTCAGACTCTTCATTAAATGTCAAATCAGAAGTTTGAGGACTTTAAAAAAGAAACACAAGATATTTTGTCAAGTACATTTTGAATGAAAAAATCCACATATCTTTTTCTTTCCATTTTATGAAAAACTGCACCGCAGGAAATGGCTAAGACCGGATAAAAAATTAAGATTAAGGTATTTGCTTTGCAAAAATATAATTTTTAGCCTGCAGTTATGCCGGTCCATTAAAGTCGTAAAATAAGCAGCTTTTCCTTGATTTGTCACACCACTATGTCTCAATGCATACATGATTAAGACAGGAGCGGTCATGTCTTTGCTTTTACTCTAAAAGATAGCGTGCCTTTGCATTTAAAAACCTTTTGTTTGCTCCTCTTGGCGATTGAAACATCGACTTCCCGCTTTCGAATTTACTGAGCAATGAAAATGCGGATGCCTTTTCAGGTAACTGTATCAAACAAGTAATACATGTATAATCACAAATACCAATCGTAAAATTGAAGATAGGGAATTATATTAAAACAGTCAGTCACCTTCTATCAAATATAAATTTAAGGTCAAACATTACAATGGTTAATAATTATTTACAGAAAATTTGAAAATGGCGAATAATTTTGTATGAATTTACTAAATGGAGTACATCTGTTGCCTGACATCTACACTATTAAATGATCAGCTATTTTGAAGTGAGAGCGTTGCGAGCATACACATTACGCTCTGTACATATATGGTTGGAACACACACGCAGTAGTGTAGTGAAGGTAAGTAGATGTCTCAAAATAAATTCCAGACAAATGAAAATCAATGAAATTTCAATATAGTAATATTTGAATGACGAATTGTATAATATTTATAACTTGGAAAAATATTAGTTTTAACTGTTCTTCCTCGTGTAAGTAAATTAAATATCAAGTTGGTCAACTATGGCTTTCGTCTAATCTTCACCTTTAGGCAATTAGAAAATAAACGTCGAACACTTAAATACATGTATTCATAAATTATTGCGACGTTTTTATTATTGCGATAGCTGCAAAGGAATATGTTTTGCAAAAATAAAAAATAAACTCGCATTTTAAATTTATATGCTCATTTGAATGTTGCATATCCTGAATTCATTTCGTGTTTGTGTCAATTGTCGATTTCTCATTTTGATAATTTTGGATATTAACTTTTGATGAAGACCATGATTGTAAATCTATAAAGTTATCTTTTGTAAATAGATATGTATCTTAGAATGTTAAGTTGGTACATAACACTACAGGGAGATAACTCTGTAAAAATCAGCTGAACGTTTTAATCACATTCTATTGTTAAGGAAATATTAAGCTTCTCAATGATCAAAATTAGTGTTTGTCAAACTGCTATATATCCAATAATTTTTCCGATAAAGTGTGTGGTTCAAGTTTTTCGATTTTTTTTTATTTTTGTCAAAGGGTCAAAGTAAATATTTTGTCAAAATTTTATGAAAATTAAACGAGCCAAATGAGTTTTAGTCGAGGTGTTTGGTACCACCTTAAAATATTATTATTGTAGCAAGAATAAGGTTAAAATATATCTACGGGAAACGATCATTATTTACATGTAATAACGGGATAGTAGTGTCATAAACAGTCTTACATAAGGAAGTCTGCTGTGATTGCCAATGAGTCAACACCAGAATACGAACAATTTAGCAACCATAGATCACTGTACAGCCATCAACAATGAGAAAAACCCCATATAAAAAGCTACCCAGCTATAAAAAGTCAAATCATGACAAAATGACGAACAATTAAAAATAAAGAAGAAAAAACGTACGACCAGATGTACTTAGAAACTACGAATTACGCTGTTACATGTATTATACTAGCCCTTGGTCTTTACTATAAAGGAACAAGGGAAACAATGAGAAAAAAACCCCAAGAAATCGCAAAATGAAGTCGATGTGACAGAAACCCAATTTGGCACTTACATTTTTGTATTTGATTCTTGAATATACAACATATACAATGCAACACAATAGTAAATAAAATCTTATATTTGTGGGAAATGCCTGTAAGACAGAAAACTATAATCTCGGACCATGGGAGTACTATAATGACAAAATTACTGCCATGCTCTGACCAATATACGGGGTCAGTAAATTCAATATGAGGCTCTGTTCTTTTATGGAATTTACTGACCATGTATATATATTGTATATGTCATTAGAACACTGTCTAACTAAAAGTATGTAGGAAAAAAAAAAGTTATTTTTGGGTAGGATTTGGGACCTTGTGTGCTTACACATCAGATTTCATAATTTAAATTATGGTAAAGTTTAAAATTAAAGAGCGGGGATTTCACATCGTTTTCACAAATTTCACAAATAGAAATAGAACGACAGAACGAAAACCTTAATTGAAGTTAAGAGTGACCCTGACATTTGCGTTGTTTAAACAATTGTAACTGATTTGAACTTTTAAATCGTTCATTATAGTCTGTTCTAGCCCATCACAAAATACATCTGTTTGTTATTTGCTGTATTTGTTGCTGATAGAAATGAAACATTACGCAATATTGAGACAAGTCGGTATACATGGTATATTTTCATATTTGAGCAAAAACCAAAGGTTAAGAATAACGTAAAATTTAAAGTGCCAAGTTTGTCTGCACTAGATACACAATTCGACAACAAATGTCTCTTCAGTGATGCTTGATGTCACAATAAGTGCAAATTCAAAACTTATTAAAAATGAAGAGCTTATGAACCAAAAAGTTAAGCCAAAGCCGGGCAAAGAGATTTGCAAGAGAGATATATATTTATTTAAAGATAATATCCAAAATTGTGTAACAGCAAATTTTATTAAAACAATATCCGTATTGTTATGCCCGTATCGAAGTACTAAGGTGTCTTCCCATTTTGAACCTCTTGCTAAAAAAATTCCTCATGGGATATACACATAAATATCTGGTATACAATCTGTTGTGAGTTTTTACAAGACTAAAATCGTTTACTGTTTACCTTTTTTCCATATATACATATAAAGCGCATCTAGGATTTTCAACACGGACGAGGACCCACTCAGAACGGGTGATATTTTTTGACACTCTATTGTCAAACAATTACCTATTAGGACAATTACGTTTTCTGTAAACAATATAGATTAAAACTCGGATATCAACTTTTGATCAACTCCTTAATTATAGGTTGCTAAGGTTAAATGATTCACTTAAAGAACATAATTATGTTTTAATGAGAAATTACTAAGAAATTACCTTAAGTGTTTGTATGTAGCATGATTATATGGAGACATGTACAGAAAGAAGAAGACATTTTCTCATTGAATATGCATTTTCATTCGTGAAGTGTTTTATCAATATATATTTCTGCTTCCTATTAGATTAAGTAATGTAATCCAAAGTATAAATATCTTTTGTTACTTGATCTTAAAATGATTTTTTTGTGCGTTTCTTTCAATGTCTTTTTCAGATTCTAGCTAATTTTATTTTCACGCAACAATAAAATTGGTATATCTTAAAGTTTTTTTCTTTTCTTAATAGTAAAATAAAAATATTCATTAGGCGATGATGTCGAAACAGTGATCAAGGAATTTAAGAAACACCTTTATTTAACTAGGAATGGATTTGATAGCTTTCATACAGCAAGGGGCATGGTCATAGACATCTTTTAATAATCTTGAGACCACAATTTCAGGGGAGGAACTCCAACAAATCGAATTCAAAAGTTTACAATGCAATTACACAAAACCGTTATGTTTCTGTAAATGAACTGGACGTCTGTCAATTAGCCATATCGATGCCTTAGTTCAATATACGTTTTTCTGGTCCTCGTTATTGATAGTAATTACGAAATATACCAAAATAACCAGATGTTAACATATTTGTCAAGGAAACGACCTGCAAAACCATGCGACCATATTGCATATATCAGTTTATACGGGATTTGCTGCAATATAACAGAGAAAAAAGGAAAACAACTACAACCATGCGGCTGTTTTCACAAAAAAATCTTAAGAGTGAAAATACTTGCAAGTCATAACGTTTCAGTATAACTTGCTGTCAATTTTAGTCGTAAGATATTTTTGTAAAGGAGCTGCTTGCTACATAAAATATTTCTTATGTTAGAAAACACGTAAGTTTAATTGCTAACCTTGACAACTATTCTGATTGTTTACTAAATGTTCCATGACAAATATTTCATGCATTTTCAACACGAAACAAAAGCATTCATTGCTTACATTGTAAGTTGTTACAGTAACGTTAGGGTTTAAAAAAAAAACCAATCAATTGCAAGGTTTACATGAAACAATCAACAGTACACAAACATAATACACTGTTGTAGCCGTATCATCATGATATTTCTTTAAAGCAATTCAGAAATATTTAATATTTATACTTAAAGTTTAACTTTTATAATTTGAAGTTCTTTTAAGCTCGTCAAATGATTTTGATATTTGCCTAAAATCAGTTGCTGTGTGCTTACTTATGTAACCCCTTTAGCTATGTTTGTTCAATATATAAGTATGATCAATTGTACACTTATCATTATCATTACTATTATTCAAACTTATGCTTTATCAGTATGAAAAATTAATTTTTTTATGAAATACTGAAGGTTTTAGAAAAATAAATGAAGCACAAAATTTGATGGTTTGAAATTCCCAATTGATAAATAATAACATTACCGGTACCAATGTTAATGCATTTTGTGCATTAGATGCGCATTTCGATAATTAATATCTCTTCAGTGATGCCCGAGGCCGAAATATTTGAAAGTCCAAAACCAATTACAAACGTTGAATAGGTGATCAAACCAAAAAGTACATAAAGTATATCAAAATTAAAATAAATGTTGATGTATACAGTTTTTTTTTAATCTGTCTCGTAATCTGATATTCTACCATGTATTGTAGAGTATCTCGCGTGTAGTTTTACCCTTTTGAAAACTTATTATTGTTTATTTTTGTTATACAATATGCAGATAAAGAAAACAATTAACATTTGTGTTACACTCGATAATAGTTGACAACATTAAAGTTATATTCAAGTTATCCTGTATAATACTAAACGTTACAAGCGCATTGCATTGATTTGCAAACAAACTATTTTAGTTATATCTAATTTTTGTAATCATAGTGTAACCGGCTTCAAAATTTGAAGGATTAAAACCATTTAAACAAAAATAAAAATTATCTTTCCAGTATTCCAAATGCAGTAAATTTCTATGTGTCAGTTTATAAAAAAAATTGCCGATTGTAGTGATACTTTAGTTTTCGACTTTACTATTTGAGAGGAAACAGGTGTCGTCAGTAATGTGGAAAGCCACAAATAATTAAACGAGTTTTCGTGTTTTTTACCTTATTAGTAAGATGAGTTATTTTTTAACAAATCATGTGACAAAGATTAACTCCTGTAATTGAACAAGCGAAGGCGGCATCGCAGATGCTCTACAGACGAGTCACAACGTACTGAACAAACTGGGTCGAAATCTGTTATCTTATAAAGAAAACTGGCGATTGAATTGTGCTATTTTTCGACGGAGTTTCTGTCATTGTAGTACTTCCATGATTACACCAAGATACAGTTTCATTAAATATTAAAAATGCACAGAATCGAAAAATTTTTAAGAGATGAACATCGTCAACTTAGATTAATTGAATCATTTACCAAATTCTGTCATAGATGCAACGATTTTGTTTTGATGTATCCGTAGAAAACAGTTTACTTAAGGGATGGCACATCCTAGTTTTAACTCAAATATAGCTCATATATTTAGAGACGTTTTGGTTAGAATATATTTAAAATATTATTCTATCATATGACATGATAAATTAAGAAGACAGTAGTTAAACAAGTCCAAATCTGGTGATTCGATTAGGAAAAGACAAATCGAGGTAGCAAACAAAAACTGCGGAAATCGCATGAACACAAAAATAAACCAGACATGATACAAAATCTCATCAAAGATACCAGGCTTATAATTTTGTACGCCAGACGCGTGTTCGTCTACAAATAAATTATCAGGATTCTTTAGTTAATATGTTTTCAAAACTCTACCCTTACAAATGGAGGTACAGTTTATGACCGCAACACCGTTTCAATTGTCACTAACGTGTCATTTCTTCAAACACAAATGACAATCCTTTGACAATTATGAATCTTGTTTTAATTCAAAATATATTGTTCATGACAATGAAGGTCCAGGTATAGAACACCTCTTGATTTGCTGTCATTGTCAATTCACCAATTGTCAGAATTCCTTTGCTGCATACATATATATACTATCCTTTCTTTTCTATTGAAAATAACACAACGTAATTTAAAACTTTTCCGTCGTTGTCATTTTTTGCAATGGCTTTATTAGTTTTTCTTCTACTTGTGAGTTTTAAATTCATTTTGTATCTTCTGCCTCTTTTTTGTGTTTTGTGTTTTATTTTGGGTAACAAATAATGAAGCATTCAGTAGTCATGCTCGTTTCAATTATAAAAAATACTACATTAATTATCTAAATATGTATTAAAACTAATCATTAGTCGATTTTGTGTTAAGAGTAAATGTACAGTTACACACCAGAAAACACTTTCTATTGTACACAGCAGCAATTGTTGAATTTATCACACGCTCTTATCACAGCTCGCAAAATTACAGAAGAACATTCCTACAATTGATGATGGTTAATATCTAATTTCTTTTAATGGGAATAACCGTATAAAGGAAAATTTCTAACAATACAAAAAAATAAGCGTTCTTTTACGATTTTTATTCCTTGACAGGCGACGTTTGTTGTACACATTTCATTTCTTTCAGTTAAATATGAGGAAAATAACAATATGTGTACTGATAGCAGCAGTTGCACTGAATGCTCTAGTATTGAGTTTAGAGTTATCAGAAGAGCCTGCTCTTGAGACAAAAAAGGACCTGAGCATCCGTAAGTATTATAGAATATTCTTAGATCTATACATACTCTCGAGGTCAGATGAGATATATACATCGGTAAGTCTTTTGAAATAGTCTTAGATTTACACTAAACCTGTTAACCTTTAAATCAGGCTATACATGTACATCAGTAAGAATCACGGAACATTCTTACAGCTACACTAAATCCTGAAACTAGCAAGGACATAAACATACTTCTCAGATCCAAAAGGATATAGAAATCAGCATGTTTATGGATTAATCTTCGATTCTCAATAACAATGTATCCTTAGATCAGATAGATATACTTGTGTAAACAGGTCACGCTTTAGGAGATCTTTGATTTTATGAGTTCAGCTTAATATCGAATCGTGTTATTAAAAGATGATTTGAGTGAAAAGAAAATCTCAAAATCTTTCATCATTACAGCAGTTTGGACAAAATATCTGGTGTCTCAATAAACATTTAATTGTTATGGTGCGATTTTTATTGCATTAACATATACTTTATGTAAACAGAGTACATACTGCAAGTCACAATAATTATAAAGAATTTATCAAACGGTTAAGTTAAACAAATCTTCATTTCTTACCTTCTATATACTTATGGGAAAATCTTTCTTTTGTTAAAAGCGAACAATATTCATTATTAGGTTAGTGTGCGTATTTTATATTTGTTACACCGTCAATGGGCATGGTTTAGTTTAAATACACGGTAAGCCTGATAGTAAGCACGTCTGTGCTGACGTGAATTGTCATTAATATGGTCATAATTTACATTTACTGTTTACAAAACGTTGAATTCATCGAAATACTAAGGATATTCTACCACAAGAATAGATTAGGAAGATACCAAGACCTTGTTAATAAATATTCCATATTAAATATTAAAACAACACGTTATAAATTTCATGAGTCCGAAGCGCTTTTCTGGATTAAATTTATCAGGAACGCTCAAAGCCGAATATTTGAAAGCCAAGGATGTATAAGAACCTAAACAGTTGAAGAGCTATATAACCAAAATGGACCTAAAAAGTAGCCAAATTCATCTAAGGTCAACTTTGCCTGAGGGAGTGGAAACCTTAGTTTCTAATTATTTCGAAATTTATCAACGGACAATTTTTAAAAAGGTTTGTTATAAATCATGTCAGTACCGAAGAACTGACTACTGAGCTGATGATACCCTCGGGGACTGATAGTCCACTAGCAGAGGTATCAACCCCAGTGGTATGAACTTCACAAATGATATATGATGGTCTTGAAGTATAGGTTCTAGGTACTGATGTTGTTTATCATATTACTTACGTGTTATAGTGTTCATCTGAATTCGGCATAAACTTTTTTTTTATATTTTTGGTCCTCAATGCTCTTCAACTTCGTACTTTATTTGGCTTATAAAACTTTTTTGATTCGAACGTCACTTATGGGTCTTTTTGTAGAAAAAAACGAGCGTCTGGCGTACACAAATTTAACCCTGGTATCTATGACCTGTTTATTTGTACTAGAGTTACGTTCCCTTAAAACAATGGTGTTGTTCCCAAATAATCGCACATTGTAAACATACATACTTATAATTGTTTCAAGCTTTTGACCAAGACATGTCTAAGAGAGGCTGAAGTTCTCAATGTAAACAATTAAAAGTTCTGTTAAATGTTGTGTTAAAATTTTGTCATCAAGATTTACAACTACGTCTAAATTCCACATCTTAATATAGTCGGTAAGATAATAGAAAAAAAAGGGTACCCATCCATGACACAAAATTCGTTTCACAATGTGCTATTGACCAACTACGATATATACAAGGCAATTAAATTCAATACGGGCCTCGAGCCCGTATGTATCGTAGTACCTATATACATATATATATATATGTTTTCAATTTAGACTTGTATATATATATTTATATATATAAGATCTAACATTGTTGGGCTAAATTTGAGACGAATTATATATATTTGTACGACTTTGCCCCCAGCGGAGCTATAGAAAAACAGTACAATAACGGGTGTTACACGGAGACTTTTTATGAAGTTACACGGAGACTTTTTATGAATAGAGTCACTCGCGCATTCAGTGAGTTCATAGGCACTTTATCGTACACCTTGTGACCTAATTACCTTGTTTTATAAATATAATTTGGATGAAAAGTGTTCATAAAAATTATAATTATAAAAAAGCTAACTATGTCCCAAAATGCTGAAATTAAATAAAGTGTCTACGAAGTTACTTACTGTAAGAGTAACTGCAACCATAAAATGATTCCATGTACAAACCTCTCGAGAGTTTGCTTAGCAGTTAAGCTGAAATCTTTTAAATCGTCTAAATCGAACTATACGGAGAATTTCCCTTTCGAGGGCATTTCCTTCAGTCGAATTGTGATAGCACAAAATCAGTCTCAACGTCAATAGACGTCCACCCATTTTGGATATAGGAATGGAAAATGAAAAAATAGATTGTGTCACGTGATCAATACTTGGGTCTACTCGAATATCACATTACTGTAATGAGCATGAAATAAACAAAATAATGATTTCCAAAATAAGTGGATCAATATGTTTAAACGAGACAAAATAAATTATTTTTCATTGAATGTTATTCCCCATAAAACAGAGAAACAACTTTTTTTCAATATTTATATATTTTGTTCTTTATTTTATTGATTTTCACAATATTTATACATGTTGTATTACGTTTGTCTGAGTACTCTTTCTTATTGCAATCGACGTTGAATTATTAAATGTCTTAAATCTGTTATTCATATTTTTGTTGTTTATTTTCTGTTTTGTTTTTTTGTCGTTTTTTTGGGGGTAAATGAGCCGGAAAAGGGGGCAATTCTTCCACTTTCAAAATGGGTTTATCGAGGGGCAAAACTACAAGACCCCCACCCCCTTTGGCAATTTGTTTTGTTATTAAAATATAAAGTGGCTACGAAAGAGGACATTGACTTATTTCTAGACTAATAAGACTAAAATGATAGAAAATATAGATTAAAGGTATTTTTTTGCTTTAAGAAGTCCCCCCCCCTTTTCAACTTTTCAATCTACTTCTACTTCACTGATATGTATCAAAGGAATAAGCAATAATTTACATTTTACTTGCACACAGCCAATAGAATTGAGAAGCGCTAGTGTTAACGCAAAATACTAATTTATTAACGACTAAATATCTTCAGACATCGTGGTACATAAACCGGTATGCAAATTTTTTGTGTTCAATCTTTTAATTATGCAATCGTCTTAAATGCAAAATGTATTACTTTCTAGCTGAAAACGTCGTACAAGTCAGATACAAAACAAAAGTAACAAAATAAACGGGATGGTAACAACCAGCCGTATAGTTTTTCTGCACTTGTAGTCAGGTCAAGGTCCTCGGCTTTCACCTCGGACTTGACCTGACTACTCGCGAAGAAAAACTATACGGCAACGGTTGTTACCAGCCTTTTTTGTTACCTTTGTTCTGTATCTAATACATAATGTTAGCCCTATAACACGAGTTATCCGATGGATATTGTCTGTCATAAAGTTGTCAAATGTTGAGATTGTATAATAAAAATTAAAGTTTGATGTGGCGGCATGGTAATTAACATTATCATTCTTTACGACAGACAAAATAGATGATCTGAAAGGTACACCATGTACTTGCCACTATACATCATGAACTGTGTTACAGTCCTAAATAAAGCCGACGAGGAAAGGCATTACATCGACCACCGAAAGCTATATTTTTATGTAGCCTAGGTGGTCGAGTGGTCTAGGGCGCTGGACACGGTGCAGGCGGTGTTGCCACGATTTCACAGACGCAAGGGTTCGAATCCCGCTGAGAGAAGAACAACAATTTGCTAACGCCAATTTGAAAATCTGACATTGTTGGGCTAAATTTGAGACGAATTATATATATATAGATAACTAGCTCACCGTGTAACTAATTATATTAAGTCCAGAGTTTAATATTCCTCTATATCAATATGATGAAAATCTGATAATCAATCCTAACGTCTATAATACATTGATATTGATAAGTGCAAAAGATATCAACATGGCAATACCCGTAGAATGTCAAATTCAGATAGTTGATATGTATGATCTATGAAAGAGAAAATCATCATGATAATCGTTCTATGAAGTGATATTTTCAGTCGTTCGTCCTTGAGAGAATACTTGTTAGTTTAGTAAAAATGAATACTTTGAGTATAAGATAGAAGTCGTCGCAAAGGCTTTATTGAAGCTGATCAAGGTTTTTCGATTAGATATAAAACAGTTTATAACAATACTTGCTTTGTTGTCAGAGTTTTTAAACAATTTATTGAAGAAAAATCACAAATGCGCGAGATTACGTTCAAACCAATTGACTCTTTTTTCCGTACTTTGAAATACAAAATGAAAACAATTTATTCAAACATTCTAAAAAATCTGTATTTGTGTTTTACTAACTTTATTTAGACTTAGAACATTGACCTTTATTTTCAGGTGGATTGTGGACAAATAGAAAAACATGCTGTAATTATAACAATTGTCGCCGCCCTTGGTGCCGTTGCTGCTGGGTTTTCCCAGGCAAATGACAAAACAGACACTATTAAGAAATTACTAAATTAAAATTGTATTTTGCGTTTGTTTTTGCACTATTCTGTTGAAATATACATTAAAGTTATTTTTAGTTAATAAATGTATAATACAATGGTAGTGTAGTATTAAGGTTGTTCAGTATAATAACCGTGATTCACGAGATTTAAAACTTTGGAAGAACACAATTTACTTTGATTTAGTTTACTGCTTGACGGAAGAAGACCAAGGTCAACGCCCCTATTGGGGTACACGCAAAAATTTGATTTTTGGTTTTTGGTGTTTTAACGCCACTTTTAAGCACCGCTTTTGGGCTATTTCGTGGCGGCCAGTTTTTATTGGTGGAGGAAGTCGGAGTACCCGGAGAAAACCACCGACCTTCGATAGGAAAACTGACAATCCTAGTCAATTAAGATTGGAGTCGAGTGCACCCGCACGAGCGGGGTTCGAACTCACAACCTCAGTGTTGACTGGCTAGTGATTACAGTAGTAACTACTTAGACCACTCGGCCACCGAGGCCCCTAGGTACACGCAAAAAGTACTACGAGATATTGTTTGAATCAATGTAAGATAAAATGTCTTGTACCATTGGCATTTACACTTTTAAAACTAGTTATACAATACATTTTTCACTTTCATTTTCGTATAGATATAAGCGAATTTGATGTGAAAAGGTTTGGAAAGTATATAATTGATTTCAATGATGCATTTTGAATCAAAGTTTACATATTACACTTGTAATTGTACTGAAGCTGGAATGGAACCTTAGAATTTTTTTTCAGTCCTTTAAAATTTTGATTGGATGCTCTAAGTCGTTTGTGGATTTCACTTCTCAATTTTCCGTTTGAAGCTTATTCCAGGAGCACCGTAAGCTCTGTAATCGGCAAAATTCATTTATATTCTATTATGATATTTTCATAGATTTTAATGCTCAGTGTTTCGACATTTTTGCCAAATAATACAATATGAAAAAGCATGAAACGTACAATGTAATTTATATCCATGATATATCGATACTGTTGTTTGAAAAAAAAAAACTTGAATCTTTGAGTGAAACTGCTCTCATAAAAGAAAGAAACACATACAAAAAATCAATATATAGATATAAGAAATATTTAAAAAATATATCATTGTGGTACCATTCTTTTATCAAAGACTATAATGAAAATTATAACAATTCAGATAACAACATTTTAACCGATTGGAAACAGAAATAGATACAGCCAACGCATGAATGTTTGAATGTTTCAAATGCCTAAAAATTAATTATAATTAAGCTCGCATAGAGCGCATGATAAAAACTCACTGTGAACATAAATAATGTATAACTCTATACGATTGTCCATGAAGTAGCTCAAGTTAACAATTTACAGATTCGGTTATTATTTAGGTCCTTGTTGGTCATATAGGTCTACAACTGTTTCGGTTCTTATAAATCATTGCCTTTAACTATACGGACATGAGCGTTCCAGATGAAGGTAAATCACGAGAAGCGCTTCGGAAGCATACAATTAATATAGTGTTGTTTTCATATTTTACAAGAAGACACGTTACTCTACAGGACAAGTTATTCCGACAACGGGCTGACAAATTTTATTTCTTACTCCTGAATGCTCTTGAAAAAACGACGGGAAGCAGCAAATGTCTGTCGGGTTGCAAGCAAAGGAATTCTCATATATATTTGTCAGGATGTAGATTTCGTTTAAGTAAAAACCCTTAATCGCTTAATATGTAATGAGTTTATGTTGAATATAAATCCGTTTGGGAGTTTTCCTGTATATCATATCCAAATCACTATACATAGACTAGTATAAAAAATGAAAACAAAATCTAATAGTATACGCAGCATCTGATATCCAAAGACAGGCCATAACTCGTCACAGATCTCCTTATTTATTCCACATTTTGTTTTATCTGTAAATGAATTTGACTTTCATTAACGTTTACATGCTGATCTGTTAACCTTGGCACGTTACATACAGGTCTTAAAAATTCGTTATGATATATTCAACTTTGATATTTAATATACATTACAAGGATACCGAAAACGATAGGTGACATGATCAACGTTTACAAATCTAATACGCATTAATCAAATATAAGTATACTTCTAAATATTTCATTATTCTGGATTTATGAAACATAAAGCTTAAGCACGCATTTAACTGTATGTTCGTGGAGTGTCTACATTTGCAGCTCCTGTTTGAGCAAATGGTTCTTTGATCGATGTTGATCACGCTTCATAGATAAACACAGACATAGTGTTATGTCAACAAATTACAGACCATAACGGGAAACACAAAACTTATCGTAATGTGCTGGATAATTGTGTTAAAAAATACATGTAAACATACTGTCAAACGTGTACACAAACATTTAGTGTATTTTGCAGTTTAAATATGTACCTCTTAATTTAGCCCTTATATTTTTTACGGAAAACATTTATTTGTGAGCACTCAACCATCTCCTAATAAGAGATAGTACCGACATTCAAACAACCTGTAAAATCCTAAGGGATAATCTCATTACATCTGAATCCATAAAAAATACACCCAACGAAACGATGTGATACAAGTATTCAAAGCAGCCGAAACCAAACTTGTTTGATTATGGAGTTTCGTGTGCAATAAGTTATACACAATTTAAATGATTAAACAGTTTTTGTTTCTCGCTTCGACACAAGCACGTCACTGTCATGTGTATCAACATCTTTACAATTAAAGCAAACAGTGTATCATGTTGTATATTTTCAAACTACTAGGTGGACTGGTTTCTCCACAAATAGTACATTTAAAAGTAGAATTTTACAAAAATCTGGCTTGACAAAAATAATCTGACCGTTCTATATACATAATTGTATATCACTGGTAAAACAAGAGAAAATACTAAGAAGCAATCGGAATCCAGTTAAAAAAAAAAAGAAAAAACACACACACAGAATATCCAAAACTAAAAAAAGTCAATAACACAAAAAATTACACAGGATACACACGACTGAACAAGATATCAGGCAGAATGATCTGCATCTTCGGTGTCTTTTATTTCAAGTGCATTGATATAGATACAGTTATATATAGTCATCAAATTTAAAATTTTTTAAATGAAAAGAAATCTTAAACTAAAGAATAATGGCAGCTTCAGTAGATTTCATCTGTTTCATGTAGGAGTATCTTATTTGTGTTGAGAATAAAACTATGACGACCTCACGTAACAAATATGTTGGCAATAAAAAAATCCAGCAAGTTGCTGCTGTCCGTTTCAGCGATGTTTTTGTTTGTATTAGATTTTTTTTAAAAACAAAATGTGAAAGTAGTATATGTACCTTCCTTTTTATCAGCGTCGGCCATTTTGTCTTATGAAATTAAGTTTGACCATTATTAAAAAAATCTGTATAGGTTTAGAATGAAGAAGACTAATGTAAAAAGTAGGGAATTTAAAATAATCTTATACTATTGCATGACGAGAGTGAACTATTTGATTTCACGTTTTAGAACAGATCTAATGATTTCTTTTGGGAAGCATATCTGATTGAAATCAGTTAAACAAATAAATTCGTATTAGCTTTTCAATTCAATTTCTCAATTTCTTCGTTTTCTGTTTACTTTCGTTAGTAGTATTAATTACATTTTGATCGTATGAGTTGTCTTTTAAAGTAGTTAATTAATGTTATTAATGGATACATGTTATAACTAAGAAAGAAACATCTAGATTTGTGAAACAAATTTTGATAGTTTTCCTATGTAAATAAATTCAGAGTTATTAATAAATATTTAAATTTTTCAATGCCATAAGTCTACTGTTGACCCGTCCAAATAAATCTATTTAATGACAAGATAACATAACAAGTATTTTGTTTGCGTCCATTTAAATATGTTAGATTTAACAAACAAAAATGCAACAAAGCAAATGTTACTAAGGGACAGATAAGATATCAAAGATTATAACTGTTTAAGTTGAAGTTTAAATCTAGTACATCAGATGCCCTTGGTTCAAACTGTTGTTAAATGGTTGCATAATAACTAATATTGTCTGTTCATATGAAAATACGTTTTCTGGAAATGAGCATTTACATCGAATCAGCTGACAGGGCAGTTATATTTCCTATTTAACAAAGCATGAATCAATGCATTCTTTGTTTGTTCTTTTTTTTTTGGGAAACTCAGGTTTTGTTGAAAAAGATTGTTATGTTTGTATGTAAGTCTAAACTAAATCAAAGTCAAACGAATATGTAAGATGCAGTAATTTAAAGAGAAGGTAAGAGATTTTTCTTTTTCTTAGTTTAATAGTATTACAACTTTTTTTCTATTAGATAGCTAAACAACCTTTTCTATGGAATCCATATTCTATAGAACAAGTGCTGAAAATTTAAGAAAATGGATAACATATAATAGCGGTGAAAATATATTTTATGTTTTCACACAGAGACATGTCTCGATAAAAAAAAAACCCCAAAAGATAGTGACACACCAAAATTAACATGGGTGACTCAAGTCTGTTTCGATGTATATCATGAACATAACCAAACAGCCGTTATCCCTTTGTATTTTCTCACGGTAGAAGAAACATACCATAATAACCACCACCACCAACAACAACAAGAGTAATGTTAATAAAAATTGAAGTATAATAACAATCATTATGATAATAATTAAGGTAAAGCGAAAGAATTGTCTTTGAAATCCTCCTTTCTAACAAATAGAGTTTTATGAAGCTATAACTATATTGTTGTTCTTCAATTAAGTAGACTACCTGGCGGAAACTTATAACGATACATGTATAAACATCAACAGGTATTTCTTCGTATATTAAGTTTTTCCTTATATCACTGGTAAAACAAGAGAAAATACTAAGAAGCAATCGGAATCCAGTTAAAAAAAAAAAAAAAAAAAACACACAAAATATCCAAAACTAAAAAACGTCAATAACACAAAAAATTACACAGGATACACACGACTGAACAAGATATCAGGCAGAATGATCTGCATCTTCGGTGTCTTTTATTTCAAGTGCATTGATATAGATACAGTTATATATAGTCATCAAATTTAAAATTTTTAAATGAAAAGAAATCTTAAACTAAAGAATAATGGCAGCTTCAGTAGATTTCATCCTTTTTTTCGTATTAAAGGAATATTCGGTTGGTGTTTGGAAGACCCGACGAAGATGTCTTCATTAAAGGTATGTTGATACTCTTATTTCATCCCAACCAAAGAGTTCGGGTTACATTACATTCCCCTTTTTATCTTTATGGAGTAAATTTATAGTGATTATTATCAAATTTCTTTAATTTATTGTGCTTTTTTACATTATAAAAACGCGAAATGTAAATTATAATGATTTTTTTTCATTGTCTTGTTTTACATGTACTTAGAGCGCATTAACTTTTTTCAAGGGTTTCCATTTTGTTCACAAATTTCGAGAAATAAGATTAAGGTAGTCATTAGATCTACATTGTATTTGCAAATCAATAGGGGCAAATGTAAGATTACACGGTTATAATCTTTCCAATTTGGTCTTTTCACAAACTATTACGAGTAAAATTCGTATTGCACCAAAGTAGCATTTACTTGAAAAGCAGAAATGTTTTCATGACTACCGGAATATTTGACGTCCGAAAAGTCTGCTGCTAATGTTATCTCGGGCGGGACGGTGTTAACTTTGGCAAAAAGGAGTATATAAAAGGAATATATCATGCAGCTAGATCTTTACAACGGGTGCCATCTATAAAGCAAGCTCTGCTCACCCTTCCAGAGCACCTGAGATCAACCCCAGTTTTTGGTGGGATTCGTATTGTTCAGTCTTTAGTTTCAATGTTGTGTTTTGTGTACTGTTTTTTTGTCTGTTTGTCTGTTGGCCTTTTTCATTTTAGCCATGGCGTTGTCAGTCTATTTTCGACTTATGAGTTTAAATGTCCCTTTGGTATCTTTCGCCTCTCTTTGACCCATGTATGTGTGTAAATATTTTCTTCGAAATTTCTTAGGAATGTCATCCCTTCGTGAATTTTCCGGACGCCATCACGAGTTGGTTGACTGTTATGGAATATCTGTTTCACAGATGACGACAGATATGTTACGACAGATATGTTCCTATTGTCGTAATAACAATCCCATCCCCCTTTTCCCACAATGTAAAATACCGAATTAGTCTTATCACCGGCTTTGTACTTACATGAGCAACACGACGGGTGCCACATGTTGAGCAGGATCTGTTTACAGTTCCAGAGCACATGAGATCACCCCCAGTTTTTGGTAGGGTTCGTGTCGCTCAGTCTTTAGTTTTCTATGTTGTTTTTGTGTAGTGTCGTTTGTCTGTTGGTCTTTTCCTTTTTAGACATGGTGTTGTCACTTTATTTTCAACTTATGAGTTTGAATGTTGTCACTTTGATAATTTTCGCCTCCCTTTTATTGAAGAATTTTAATAAATAACTGAAGGAATGATGTTTTGAGAGAGAGAGAGAGAGAGAGAGAGAGAGAGAGAGAGAGAGAGAGAGAGAGAGAGAGAGAGAGAGAGAGAATTAAACTAATTAGTCGAAAACAAAGTGACAATGCCATGACAAGAAAAGAAAAACTATCAAAAGACAAATAAAAGTAAACAAAACACAACATAGAAAACTAGAGACTGAGCAACACGAAATACACCAAAAAGTGGGGATGAGTGATATACATTAGATATATCATGAATCCATTCTTTAATGTGAAAAACAGTCATAGTGACTGTTTTTCTTGTAGTGTTACAATTGAGCATAGCACACATCATTTTGTACTAAGTAAGATAATTGTGAATAGGAATGACATTATCGGAAGCTGAACAAAACGGTTTATATAACATAAAAGCTGTTAACATGATCATTTTCTTTTCAGAATTGGCATTCTTTGAAGTTTTCGAAATATTTTCCTAATAATCTAGAATACAATGCAAGTAAAGTGTACAATGCAGAAGTGTTTGTAAGTTGTTTGTTGTTTAATAATGATTAAAGAGAAAAATTGGCAAAATAATGAACACGAGTAACTCTTTTTAA
Organism: Mytilus coruscus; assembly: GCA_017311375.1. Taxonomy (NCBI): domain Eukaryota; kingdom Metazoa; phylum Mollusca; class Bivalvia; order Mytilida; family Mytilidae; genus Mytilus; species Mytilus coruscus. The sequence goes on along the minus strand of CM029604.1, from coordinate 41,067,446 downwards.
ATAAAAACACAAAAAGGGAAGCTCTAATACCAGCAAAAGGAGAAGAAAAATCAGTACACGTAGATATGAGATATCTGGAATAAAAATACAGAACACAATGAACCAGGAAATGGTAAAGGAAGGTCATTGCATGATCTTCAAAGTAATTTAGACTTGCAGTGATACTATTGAAAGGAGTTTTAGCACAAAACCTGTTCTTATTAATAAACGTTTTTTGAAAAACCATATCATCTATTTTTATTATACATAATTAAGAGCGCACAACAATTTTTCCTTAGGAAGCCTCATCATGAACGCTGTAGACCAACACTAATGGAAGTTAAACACATACAACTGTTGAGAGTATCAAAATTCGAAAGGTCTAAACAGACAGCAAAACCGCAAATAATCATTGTTTCCTTTGGATGTTTAAATCTTAATCTTATAGCAAGAACACTCTGTGTACCTTCCTGAAGAAGGATAGTCACATTGATATGTGACGGAGTTCTATTTTAGAATTTTTGCAATGACCGAAATAAAGTTCATTGTATTCAGTTTACAGTTATAGCAATCATAATTTCGTAGATATTTAAATATCATAAAACTATCTTATGAGATTTTGTTTTTTAAACAAATCATGTAAAACATTTGATATATTTTAAGCCATCACCGTTAAGACCAAAAAAGAAATCCAAGAAAGTCCAGGTTCAACTTGATACACCAAAGGTATATAATCTATATAATTTCAGTAGAACGTGTATTGCACTACACTATTTTGATTTGAAACCGTTTTTTGTATAAATGCATTCTTAAATTGTTTGCTTTGCTAGTTCTCTAAACTCACATGTAAAATCGCAACTGTCGTTTCGTGATTATCGCAAACAAACACAATTCATGTGTGTTTTTATTCGTAACATAAATGGTTAATTATTCTGTTAATTGAGGTATACTGTTTCGTTCGTAGGTTGTTTTGTCGTGAAATTGTTGGGGTATTAAAAAGCATGCATTGTATTTCTCCTGCTGTAATACTCGTATAAATGATACAACATTGAAAAAATTGGGACTAAACAAAATGAAAATAACACTATAAATTGAATGTGTCCAAAGTACTTTACTGACTTATCGTTCATCAGAAACGTTCATCAACAATCTTATTTGAAAACCAAGGATGTATAAGTACCGAAACAGTTGAAAAGTTTGACTAAAGTTTCAACCATCTACGATGAACTTTGATATCACTATGCGCCTTTCCTTGACGACCTCATATTATTTTCATATGAGTTGGAGTTCTTTCAGACACTGGTCAAAAACAAGAAGCCAGATCATTTAATTTCACATTCAGATATATTGATGATGTTCTTTCCATTAACAATCCAAACTTTTCTGATTGGGTTCCATTAATTTATCCTCCAGAACTAGAAATTAGAAGCAACAAACACGGCTTCCGCCGCCTCATTTTTAGTCTTATACCTCGAATTTGACATTAGCGGTCATCTCAGTACTAGAATCTATGACGAACAAGACGATTTTAATTTTGAAATTACAAATTTCCGCCACCTTATCAGCAATATACCAACTTCACCTGCATATGGGTTATACATTTCCCAACTCATTCGGTATTCAAGAGCTTGTGGCTGCCACTCAGACTTTATAAAACGTCACCAGTGTATCAGCAGAAAGTTGATGAACCAGGGTCATGTCAAAGAACGCCTCGTCGTTATCTTGAAAAGTTCACCAGAAGATACCAAGACATTGTTGATAAATATTCCGTATCAATTCACAAATAATACATGATGATCTTGAAGTATAGATTATATGTACTGACGTTGTTTACCATCTTAAGTACGTGTTATAGTGTTCTTTTTATTTGTCTTTGTATATTTCTAACCTTTACTGTTTAGTCCATTTTCGGTAATATCCTTTTGGCGTGACTCAGTATTTACACATCCCGCCATTGTGTTATTGTGCTATGGTCATTTTTTGTATTCTTGTCTTTCATTTTTGATTATTGCTTTGTCTATGGAGTGTCTACATGCCATTTTGTTTTTATTTGTTGACAAAGTTGTTTGTTTTATAGTGATAAAGATTATAACATTATGTTGACTGCTGTACCCCAATTTTTGACATTTTTACCTATTATGTCTGTTTGTTTTGCTCACACATTGTTGTCAATATACTGGAATTTTATGCGACTGCCATACAAGTTAAGGTCTGGCTATCTATAAAACCAGGTTTAATCAACAATTGTCTACATAAGGATATGCCTGTACCAAGTCAGGAATGTGACAGTTGTTTTCCATTCGTTTGATGTGTATGAGCTTTTGATTTTGCCATTTGTTAAGGGACTGTCCGTTTTAATTTTCCTAGGAGTTCGGTATTTTAGTTATTTTACTTTTTACTATTGTGATAATTCATATAAAACGTACATTTCTTTCCATTTCAGGGACGACTGCCATTATTGTCTATAAAGGTAGAACATTTTTTTGTTGTTAAAAAATACATATGATAAGTTCATTGGCTATCTAAATATTCTAAATATATGCACTTACCATACTTTATAAGCAAGAAAATATGAACACGACGGTGACACTGGTGTAGGAGGAACTACTGGATGTTTTTGTTAGTTTTGTTTGTCTTTACGTAATGAAAGCAAGTGATAATTACATTTTGCATGAAGCTTGGAAGCCTGAACGTCTGTGATTCCTAGGCTCAGTTTACACATTAATAACCTCTAGAATATTGTGTTCAAATCATTAAAACTCAATCGTAACATTTTTCATTTTTCTTTTAAATTTAACTTTCTTGAAACCCCAGGATTCCATTGATGGGTTTTGCGTATGACTATATCACAGTGACATAGACATAGTGTTAACATAACTTACGAAAGAAATATCTGCAAGATAGTCTTTAGCCGTGTTAAGCAAGTTGAAAAATTAATACTGGACTAATCAAATGTAAGTGTTTGTAGATATACTAATCATATAAGCATTATACATGTGCATTATAGGATAATAATATATTTTTTTCATATATGAACCAATTAATCCATATGTATAATATATTCATACAGAGGGGCTGTTTGTATATAATTTGGAATCATTATAAAAATGAGGAGATGTGGTATGGTTGCCAATAAGACAATTATCCATCAAAGTTCAAATTAAGTGTATGTTAACAATTATAGGCAACTGTACGGCCTTCAACAATGAGAAAAACTCATACCGTATAGTCGGCTATAAAGACGGAATCAGATTATTCGTCTTTCAGACCATAACAGATCAGTATTGAAATGATTTGAATATATACTGCAGGTATATGTAAATATTTCATACTGTTATACTACTAGATACTTTATATTGTTTTATCTTATGCAACACTCTTCGAACATTATAAGGCTATTGTCTCTATATGCACACCGTGTAAAACGCCACATACGGATGGATGACAATTATGACACAGAGTAAAGTCCTCGAAGCGAAGAAAATAAAGCGACGAATTATCTTGTTTAGGATTGTTCATGCCTAATTCTTTATAGTAATATCGAATGGAAGGTACCAATAAATAATCAATATCCATCAATAAGAACAAGTGCTCTGTTATCTCAAATACATCTCCTCACTGTTTATGGTCACACATTTTGAGACTTTTAGAAGATTATTTCTGAAGAAAACTCATTATTATATACGTTCTAAACCTTTTTTCTGAACAAATTTTTAAATTATTTCAAAACATTTTCAGTGTGTATCCCTGTAGGTACATTAAACGCATTTGCATGCTGGCCCAGTAATATATACCATCCCGCCAGATTTACATTAGATAAAAAAGAGCGAATATAGTAAAACATTTCATGGGTTTGTTGATCCGCCCTATATATTCCATATAATTGATTCATGCATATATTAGTATTATTTGCCATAGTTACATTTCGGCATAAAATATGAATTTTTAATACATTCATTTTTATATTTTCAGAAATGGCCAAATATAGACATTATTCCTGAAGTAAGTTTCAAGTAACTTTGAGCATTCATAATCTGTTTTTATCTTTAAGGCAAAATCAGACAATAATTATTTTAAGGTTAATCTGACCATTACTTTTTCAAGATTATATTTCCTGTTGGGAAAATGATAATTAAATTTCATACTGAAAGCTTAGTTAGAGACTCTTTTTGATTTGATGTATCAATCAACTTGAAAATATTGGAACAAGACGCATGTATTGCGAGCCGTCAAATTTCAATTATAAGTCATTAGATAAACATAGTTCTATTTTGATTTGAAGATTCCAAAATTTGATTTATTGATTATGCATTCAAAAGAAGATTAAGATGGAACACAATAAGAATTACTATATTCGTTTATAAAAATTAAATGTTACAATTGCTGTTGAAAATTTAATCGTTTTCGCACTCTTATGACATTTTAGAACCCCTCATCAATGTAATGATTATTCTATGAATTACAAAATGACCTTTGAACTTTGAAGAAAAGATATTTTTGGAAGTGCAAATAAAAAATTTGCACAGACATTATACCTATTTGAGGAGTTTTTGCAATAACATAATGGGACAATGTTGTCGAATTGAGCTTATTGTCAACATGTTGCCATTATGCTTAATATGAACAGCTTTACAGCAAGCTTTTTTACTTCAGCAACCTAAAATACCGGAACCATTGCCACCTCCACCGGAACCTTCTCCTCCACCGCCACAAGCGTCTGACAAAGATGCAAAACAGAAATGGGAAGACATAGAAAAATGTGGAAAACCACGAATTGTAATATCAGTGATAGGCGCTTACAATGAACGAATTCCATCATACAAATGGAAACACCAGATGTTGTTAAGAAAATCACTTAACCACGTTGCAAGATATGCAGGAAGTAAATGTTTTTTTTAATTTTGATTTTGTCATGCCTATTGAAATGTTTAATATCGTTTCACATTAGACATTGGTTATACTGTTTACTTTTCATTTCTTACAAGAAGGTAAACAGAAACATATGTTTAATTATATAATGTTCCTCTAGAAGGTTATATTGAAAACACTGACTCATATGCTAAGAGAAATGTTACTCATATTGCCTTATTGGTATAGGAGACTATTATATATTTCTTTAAAGTTTCCTACAAATAGCTCAAAATCCTTAATTTCTTTGTAATTTCGTGTCCTATTAAAAGACAAATTAAGAAACAAATATGTTAAAACATGTCAATACCTGAGCGCTGACTACTGGAATGATTGGAACATCGGAGACATACAGTCCACCATCAATGGTATCCCAGCTATGGTATCGATTCGACTGAATTGAAAACATTATTTTGAACATTTCGTGCGTCCGACGCGCTTTTCTGAATTTACCTTCAACAGACACACATAAACCCAAACATTTAAAAGAAAGGGATATATAAAAACGTAGACATGATTTGAGCAAAAATGACAAAGAGTGGCATAATAGCAATTGCCAAATTCATCAACGGTAAAATTTGCTTGAGAATTGAAACATTAGGTTAACCATTATATTAATGTTCAAGTGATTAGATTTTATACAAAAAGAAATATGATATATGCTATTTATAATGACAACAAGTACAAAACTGTCCTGTAAATCAATAGTTTCAATAGTATTCCTGATAATTATATTGACTACCATTAATTCTTTATCTTTAGTGAATTAAAAACTAAGAATTCTATCATATTCGTCGTCATCTGTGAAACAGATATTCCATAACGGTAAACCAAGTCGTGATGGTGACCGTAAAATTTACGAAAGGATGGTTTCAACTTCTCCACATGGAACTCTTGGTTTGATAGATTCCTTGTGAGCAGCAACCCTCCATTATGGAATTATGGAAATCATGATAGGAATTACAAGCCCTGGAATATTGTATCAACTTGGAGATTTATACTCCGCATGCTGTCGCTGCTGAAATGTTGCTACACAGAAGTGGGGGTTCACAATTGGGGAGCTGAAATCATCTCTTTTGTCGTTAAGTTTTGTTTTCAACCGACCCTCGAAGTCAATTTATAGATGTTAGTCAAGATATGAGGCAGACTAAACTGTTTCTTTTGGATCCTTTATTTCAAGCTCGATGGGATAGATGCGTTGAATTATTTAGTATGAGAACATCATCTATATAGCGGAAAGTGAAGTTAAAGGATACTGCTAACTACTTTTCTCTCTTTCTAATAAGTTCCGGTATGAAGGCATCCTCATATGAACAAAAGTCGGCAAGAAGAGAAACACAGTTGGTTCCCACTGGAATACCAATTGTTTGTTTAAAAAAAGTCCTTCAAACGTAGCAATCAAAAAATCAAGCATCTTGATAATGTCAGTTTCAGGGTTTCAAAAGATGAGATATTTATTCGAAAGTTTTTCGGACGCCATCACAATTTTGATGATCGTTGTAAAATATTGATGTTGCAGATGGCCTAGACAAGTACTATTATCAAAGCTACTATCCCATCTACGTTTTTACTATTGTGACATTAATGAATGCAACTAATCACAGAATTTTACTTGCTATTAGTGAAACCATGTGTGCTTAAAGTAGAACATTTGATATTTTGTGTTACTTATTCTTAGCGTTATTTATAATGTTTTTTTTGCTGATTTTAGTCGCCTTTTTGTTTTTGTTTTATGATTGAGTTTAGTTACTTTAAGATATTTTAATCTGTTCTTATTATTATTCATTAACTGTTTTGTTTTATTTAGCAAGCCAAATTAAATTAGCGAAAAGTTCAAAATATTTGCGCAACAATTTCTTTTAATGATTGACAATACTGATTTTAAAATAAGAAGAATGAATGAGTTGAATTATTTAATGGTTTGGATATAAATTAGATTGCATGACCTACGCTACATTACATGATAGTAACTGAGATACTTTCGATGCATCTAATGGAGTAAAACATTATAATGTAGATTTCAATTTTATCTATTACAGAATGTGGCTTAATCTTTAATGAAGAGGATATGAATTTTGTGCAGACCATCGTCAGGAACAAACGAGATGTCCAAGGTTTGAAACCTATAGTATATGGATTCGCATCAAACACATCAGTAAGAATACAAAATTGTTTACAATATAATGACTATGTTAATTTAATTTTAGATTTCTCCGTGAGTTTGACGATGGAAAAATTCTGTCAATCTGCTGGTCAATTTTAAGACATTGCCGAACAGAAACTTCATTAAATTTGTTACCTGTTCTGGTATTAAGCAATTGAAAGAAGGCGTGTGTTTTCTTATTTATCTGCGTTTGACAAAATATCTTGGATAATGTAAGAGCGGTGACTGAACAAATCTGAAATCGAAGTCTGATAATTAAAGACATTGTCTTAAATAGAAATTAAAAACTTTATGCCTAACACCATAATTTTATTGTGCATGTTCTGATCATGTTCCAATACCAATACTCACTGAAGACAAATATCACCTACTGGTGCTGTTTATAAGTCCAGCTACTATGTTCAATGTTGTAACACACACCCTTGAATACTATAACTAACAACAACAAAAAGTAGGAAATTGAAAAACTACAACATTATATTTAACAAAAAACCATAAACAAATACTTCATTTTTCTGCATATTTCAAAAGTTCATATATAAGAAATTTTATTTGGCATTTCAGTTCTTACAACTTGCCGTTTGTGATAATTTGGGAAAAAGGCGAATGATACCAAGGGTACATTCAAAACTCATTAGTCGAAGACAAACTGACAACGCCTTGACAAAAACATAAAAAGACGAAATGATGAGCTTCTCCACAAAAAATACATAAAAATAAAGAATAAGCAAGACAAACCGCCCCGAGATCCTGTGTTGCAATCAGCTGCTTTATAACTGACATCCGTCAATTGCTCATGCAATTACAATTCTGGTGATAGGTCTCGTACAGTGATAACACAATCGACAGACTTAAAGATATGAAAGGTCGTAATGGTCTCAAATAAAATTAAAAAAACATATATTACATACATATATACTAGTTATCTGTTAAATGAGTTGTTAAAATCCTTGAGTAAAACTCATCATAACAATGATTATTAAATGTATAATATATCTTTCATTTTACAAATGGTTACGCCATTTCCTAATTAAGTTTTATTTCTGATTTCAGACGACTGATACAAGCAATGATGACAAAAATGCAACAGTAAGTTTTCGATGACAAACACAATACGCTACAAAAATAGTTTAAAACAATGCTGTAACAGTTGTTGCTCGACAAGTGGATTGTTATAATTGAACAGTCGTTTTTTGGTTATTTATACTTAGTGATTACTATACACCGAATATTTAGTGATGCTGCAATAGTCAGCTAGAATGCCTCTTTTCATTAGTTCTAATCAATTGTTGCAAGGCTAATTGGTCTCTTATCATTTTCCAGAGTTCTTATCTTACATATATTTTTTTAATCAAACTTCGTACCGTTCTTCCTGAAATCATAAAAAAGATAAAACAGCACAAACAGGTTACAATGGAAAACGAAATACCCACCGTACAGAACAAAAATACGAGTGAAGACCCTATTTACCCAATGATTTACATAAACAGGTTTTGTGTTATTCTCGCATAATACTTGAATATTTTACGTGTCGTTCGTTATGATCTAAGATCGTCATTGATCAAAAATCAATTACAACGTCAACTGTCTTTGCCGTCTTCTGGTTGTCCTATTGTGACGTCACGTAAAAGGAGACAACGCCAGATGACATAACGAATAAATAATACATCTTTCAAAGTTTGTGACAGATATTTATACACTGTCTAATTTAAATTTACCTCTATGCCAGTACACAAATTTAGTTAAAAGTGTTTTTACTGATTACTTTACTATAAAGGGTGCTCAAATTAGACTATTCTGGCAAATGATTCTGTTGGAAAAGCACTGTTATTTGAAAGTAAAGACGCTATCGAAAAATAAAAAAAATCCTATATTACCAGATAAGATTGATCACAATTGCCGATAAGGTACTGGTTTTTACAGTGAAAACCAACAAAAGATATGAGGCATAACACAACAAAAAGTGAATGAAACAATGCAACAGCAAATGTTGAACCAGAATTAGACCATATAAAAGGAAAGGCAGTATACAAAATACTTCTCTATAACCAAATCATCATTGTACACAAGTGTCGATAAGTGCGTTTTAAAAATATACGAAGAGGCGGCAAAGAGATAATTATCCACAAAGAACCGCATCTAAACAGATTTAACAAACTCAGGTCTCATTACGCAACGAAACAATGTGATCAATCTGCAATATATACTAGACCTCACATTACTAAATGTGAATTCAACAATACTGTATCCAATACTGAAACAGGGTCCAACCAAACAAATCATTGAATTTAATATCATTAACATCATAACAAAGCATATCTATTTTGGGCATTATTTATGTTTTCATGCGACAGAGCCATGAACGGAAGTAAGCGATTGTAAATACGTGTTATAGTGTTCTTTTAGTTGTCTTCGTAAATTATTAACCTTTACTGTTAAGTCCATTTTTGGTGATATCTTTTTGCCTGGTTCGGTACTTTTACATCCCGCCATTGTGTTATTGTCCTTTTGTCATTTTTTTTTGGATTCTTCTCTTTCAATTTTGCTTATGTGTTATGTCTATATGCCATTTTGTTTTTCTTTGTTGACATATTTGTTTGCTTTTGTAGTGATTAAGATTATAGCAGAATGCTGACTGCTGTACCCCTATTTTTGATATGTTTTTCTATTATGTCTGTTAGTTTTGTTCACACATTGTTGTCAATATTATGGAATTTTATGCGACTGTGATACAAGTGAGAGGATTAGCTAGCTATAAAACCAGGTTTAATCCACCATTTTCTACATAAGGAAATGCCTGTACCAAGTCAGGAATATGACAGTTGTTTTCCATTCATTTGATGTGTTTAATCTTTTGATTTTGCCAATTGATAAGGGACTTTTCCGTTTTGAATTTTCCTCGGAGTTCGGTTTTTTTGTTATTTTACTTTTTATTGAATGATTTTTTTTATATCGCTCGATTTATTTAAGACATTTAAAGACAAATAAGATTACTTGTTGGAAAAGCTTTAATCGATGAGGCTAACGAATGTAGCAAAAAATGAAATAATCCTCTTTTACCAGATAAGATACGGGTTTTAACAATGAAAAATCCGCAATAAAATTAGGCATTACACAACAATTTAACAGCAAATGCTGAACCAGAATTCGACCATATAAAAGGAAAGACAGTATGAAAAACACTCCTCAATAACCAGATCCTTGTCTACACAGTTACCGATAAGTCTGTTATAAAACTATATAGAGATAATTATCCTCGAAGAACACCTTCTCAAAAAATTTTACAAATGCAGATCTCATTATAGGCTTTAACAATGAAAAAAATCCATAATATATAGAAGACATCATATAACTAAATGTGAATATATATAACAGTACAGTTTCAAATACTGAATCAGAGTCCAACCAAAAATGTCAGTGAATTTAATGTTATTTACATCATAACATATCACATTTACTTGGGGTATTATTTATATTTCCAGATTAAAGAGCCAAGAACAGTTTTATTGGAAGTAAGTGATTGTGAACAGATATAGCAAATATTGCAAACCAAAATCATTTGTTTAATTGAATGATTTTTCTACCGTAGGAACATAAGATTAATTTAAGACATTTCCCAATTTTTTGTTTTGTTTTTTATCTAACACAATCGATGTATACTTTACTGTATTTAACTTAAAATATGTATTAGAATATCAAAAGAATAATCTATCTAAAACATCAGTAATTTGGAAAAGAGACCATCTCAGAATATTTCCATTGTCCATGTATCATCAACTTTTGGTGTATTTCTGGTTAAACATAAAGTACTTTGCTTATCCTTTTTGTCGAGGTCAGCAAATATAGTTCACACGATGAAGCAAATAAAATGTACTGCATAATACGTATTACAAAAGGTTAATAACCATCTAAATTTTTTGCTGTTGTTTATTCCAGTTTTTTGCATGTACGAGAGAAAATATATTTAGGCTAAAAAGTAGAACTTATCTTTATAATATATTTTCAAATTTAGCGGCTCAAACTAGAAAACTACATCAATTTAGAGGGACGAGCAGGTTTTGAAAAGGAAGATGATGTTGGTTCAGGAAAAAATGGTATGTTCATATTCATTTATATCAATCTATTAGAGGTATTCATATTGTTTTCGTAGCGAGGTATCCATTTGGAATGTAAGTTTAGAATAAACCTATTTAGTACAGAATTATTACATGTACTATTGGAATATTACCATCATTACTTTGATTTTAGTTGTTTACATTAATGACAACGAAATATTTAGTTTTTCCTTTTTTAAGGATACGCATATTCTTGTTTAAACACAAATTATACTTCTTTTCTAACAAATTACATATCATGGATAAAATAAATCAAATATAAATGTTCTGCTAATTAAAATTTGACATCAGATTTTTTAAAGCACAAGTTTTCATGATCTTGAAGATGCATATATTTATTTGAAATCAAATACGGTAATATAACAAAAAGATTGATCTAATAAAATTATCCTTTTGAACACCTGTCACCGTCGTTACTTTAAAGAAAAAGATACTATTATAAGTGTGACTGCATTAGCGTATACTAAATCATTCAAACGTGTGTTAATCTTCTAGGTAGGTATGCATAAAGTTACTTTAGTTAATATTTTCCTATGTAAACATCATATATAAAGAATCTTCGTCAATTGCACTTTAGTTCTATGAATAAAATATCTTATATTTAATATTTTCTTAGTAAAGCCTTAAATAGTTTAAGTCCCACCAACAAGTCTTAAGTGATAAGCATAAAATATCTATGAACTCAGAAAAAACCTAAGATTATACTTAATTATTCTTGCTACTGTGAATCCCGAAAATGCTGAAAATTTTAATATCTTTAAAATTCATGCTTGTAAGTTTAATATGAACAATATCGTTTGTATATTGATAGATTTTAAAGACCATTTTAAGTTCACTAAACACAACAAGTTCAATGAACAATATCGTAGTAACTGGTGGTATGAATATAATTTTATCCTATCCTTTTGTCGCATTCTGGCAACTGTGAATCCCGAAAAGTTCTAAAAAGTTTAATACACTTAAAATTCATGCTTGTAATTTTCCTTATATTCATTTATTTGCGTACGCTTAGGAAAATTACATATAACGTTACATCAAATGCAAAATGTTTTACATCGCCCGGTATCGAATGTGAGTGAGTATATGCAGATCTTAAGTCACAGACGATTTCTATTTTTCGATAGGGAGCATTTATCTTTATATAAATTGCATGCATTGTTTCATTTGACTCGAAGAGACAAAGTGAACATTCAAAACTAAAGTTTTCTATAACATACTTTTAAAAATAAGCAAATGTAGATTAACAAACGACCTTCAACAATGGACAAACGCCATAACTTATATTCAGAAATAGATGGTCCCGACATGACAAAATGTGAAACAATTTGAACAAAAACATTAATCGACTTATTTACAACAAAACAATTGACAAAAAACAAATATGACAGACACGAACCAACGAAAGCCACTGAATTTACAGGCTCCTTACTTGGGACATGCACATACAGAATATGGCGGGGTTAAACATATTTACGTGCGTCAAACCATTCCCTATCATCGATATCATGCTCGCATTCACTAGTAAAAGAATTGCAGTCTGAAAGGTCATTTTGATCTTAACAATCTGAACAATAAATTATCAAATCATGTTATGTATTTCAGTAAGTTTTCAACAGCCTGAACAGAGACTGAACAGATCTAAATTGACTGCAGGCGAATTGTGTGAACAATACTGAATTTACCGGTGAATAAGTCGTAAAATAGACTTCACCAACAAAAAGTCGGTTATGAGAGATAGTAATTTACTGAATGATAAATATGATGATCTAAAGTTGTTTTTAAATTGAGATTTTGTTAAATCTTACCCTCTTGAACTTAATGATCACCTGCAAGATAATTAAGAGTATTCCGATTTCTCCAGTATTATAGTTTTGATTGCGTACATCTTTTACTAGTGGATCATTTTGAAATATTTTACTTTTTAATATATGAAATAACTTGTCCTACTTCTTTTGGATTTTCCGTCATCATTTACGTTGTTTGATAAAGGTATCACTGCCTCACGAGGCATTCTCCTCCCCCTAGTGATAATAAAAGGGAAACTTTGTTTAAACATTTGTTTTATCTCACTTCCTCTTGTGCATACGTTTTGCTTTAGTTCGAACAATTAATTTGTTATGTATTTTTGAATTCAAATACGCCATATTTTGCAATGAAGTGTTTATATAATAAGTTAACACACTATGAAACTGCAATTGAAATTGTGTGACATTCATACGTAAGATTTCCTTTGTGGAGAATGCAACCATGTGTAACGTAAATTCACTCAGCTAAGAACAATCTTTATGAAATCCTAGTTTATGGAGCATTTATGTTTATTCGCTTTATTCTTAGGGACCATAATTTTTAAAACCCATTTTATCAAAAAAAAAAAAAAAAAAAAAAAATGATATCATGATAAAATTATCAGAACAAGGAAACGTTATATGATTGCCGATAAGACAACTAACCGTTCGAGAACAATGGAAGTGTTTGTAAGCAACTGTAGTTCACCATCAAATTAGTGATCAAAATCTATTCAGTAAAGTTATCTATAAACGGCCCCGACATTGCAAAGAGCTTTTAATCAACGTTAGAGTGTAAAGAAATTTAGGCTTTAATTTTAACTGTTGAGAGTGCATTATTTACATGTAAAATTACTTTTTTTTAAACATTATCAAATTAGGCGACTGTAGTTAACCGATGTTTAAATCTCGTAGATCAGGTTAGTAGAGACAAATCAAAGTATCATCCAAAATCGCATGACCTCAAAAAGATGTGACACTCGCTGCATGGATAGAACAAGCGTTTCCTGCTTTGCATGCATCACCCGCCATACGAATTCACAATCTGTGAGATATGAGAATATGAGAACTGCATTTTAATTGCCTCAACATACTTAAAGCGGGGAATTCTTATAAGAAAAAACTCGTGGCATGTAACATGGTAACGTGTGGTCCCTTGCAATTACTTACGAAACTTTATGTATTCATGTATATTTACCGTTTCTCTTTTTTTTTCTGTTTTACTATATTGTACTCGTAAAGTCGGAAATAAAAGTAACTTCACAGAAATTATTCATTGTGTACATAATTTAAATCGATGTATCTTATATTTTCGGTAAACAACAAATATTCACTAGCTGTATATTGATATATGGAATAGCTTGTAATGAAAACAATGTTTTGTTAAATAATAAAATTGATGAAGATAATGTTGACATTTGTTGAATTTGGTCTTGCTCAAAATTGTAAATGAAGTAACAGTTCAATGAACTTTTAAAACTGTGTTAAATTATAATACCGGTCACTGGAGCAAAACGGGCATTAATTGTGGAAGAGCAGCAAATATCAAACGAAAATATTGAAGCATGGTTACGATTCTGTAAAGGGATTATCGTGTTATCATGCACCGTGACGTACAAAAATTCTTGCAATAAATCAACATGTATTCTGTTTTTATGAGATAAATTTTAGTCTGCGATAACGATGGGTAGGTTTAAGTTAAACTACCTTGACTGGCTCTTAGTCGGCTACCAAATAAAATGAACATAAACATTGTTAAAAAAAAAACAAGAATGGAAAAGAAACAATTCTGCATTGTTGCTCTCATTTAATTCTATTAACTATATTTTAGCGGTAATTTCTAAATAAAAACTAATTGTTGTATAAATAAAATATTTCATCTAGGTGCTCTCGTTGAAGTCCGCGTTACATATTAAAACGAATTTCATTGGTCGGAATGTTTGCAAACTTTCAATCCAGGTGTTCTCATCGAAGTCCGCGTTCATGTTTCAATTCAATACACAATATGAAGTCCAATATGGTAAAAAAAATCAATTTTACACTCTACGATGTCCGAGTAAACAAATAGAATTTAGAAAAATAACACTTTTATACGATTCTTCCAACACAACAAAAGTATCTATCTTTTCGCCGATTAAAATTATTAATGTTTATATTAGAACAAGGATTTGTATACTATGCAATTTATTCCTCCAAAAATAAATTTTATTTATTCACTTAAATCAATAACTGATCAATTTGAACTTTGAAACAGTTACATTAATATATCTTTTGCACCCTTTAATTTAAGGTTAATAAATCCAAATAACTAAATAAAATTGATTGTATATTTAATTAGATAAACTAAAAGAATTGCTTCGATGTTTTCATTAATCAATCAATAAATTGCAGGACTAAATGGAATAAAACATAAATAAAAAAACTCACAGGCAACTAAAAGCATTTTGTAACACCATAATCTGGGACTTTCCAATAGGTATGCTAGTCAGGAGACTGTACAGTGGCGGATCCAGTTATTGTTCCGTAGATAAGAACTCCCGTTTGTTTGGCCTAAAGTTCTTTTTTATTGGGACATATGGTTGGAACCCCCTTTTTTGCTGTAACCAGTGGTTGTCGTTCTTGTAAATTATTTTTTAAGTGTTGTACATCATTCGGGCCGTTAGTTTTCTCGTTTGAATTGTTTGAATTTATATTTGTAATTTTGGGAACTTTTATAAATGATTATGCGGTTTGGGTTTTGCTCGTTGTTGAAGGCTGTACGGTGATCTAAAAATCTAAATTGTTTATGTTCTTTTGTCCAAGGTGGAGAGTTGCATTATTGGCAAGCATACCACATCTTCTTACTTTCATTCGTTAAATGATGTAGATCTTCATTAAGCCTAAATAACAAATAATTTTGAAAATGCACTTATTTATAACTATACAACTTTTAATTTTAAATACTTATTTTTATCTAACATAAAATTATTATCAGCGAAGACATATACACACTAAGTCTAAATTCGTCTAAAAACAGGGACATATGTATATGTAAAAGTGTTTGTTTATGTAAAAAAAACCTATGAATATGTACCACCACTGTTGCCAGCTTTAGAGATCAGCTAACACCAGTTTGATCCTCGAGCTTTGAATAAACAAATTCAAACCAAAACATGTACATAAAATGGTAATTTTGAATCACAATCTGTATATATACAAACACTTGAATTGTTATTTCGTATATTTATGAATTTGATTAAATCTTTGCCAATCACGCATGCGCAGCAACATGTATTCTTCCATATTGTGACCTTATTTGACCTAAAAGAAGAAGTCTGGAAATCTCGCTACTTTTCGACGGTCTAAAGATTATAGTGTGTTTTCGATCTAGGTGTTCTCGTTGAAGTCCGCGTTCAAAATCCAAAGCATTTCATTAGTTGGTAGATTTGCAATCTTTCAATCCAGGTGTTCTCATTGGGGTCCGCGTTCATGTTTCAATGTGATAGACTATATTGTAAGTTTTCTATCCGAGTTAACAAAATAAAATTTGAGCTGTTTTATAAGTATATAATAGTGCCTCATTTTTAAGGGATTGAAATTTTATAAAATAAATTTATCTATCTATTTCTCCATATACATCTTTTGTTAAAATACCCTTTTCACCTTTTTTGTCTTTTGGAAAATTTTTTTTTTTTTTTGTGAAGTATTTAGACCCTATATCAAGAATTTTGTTTTGCATGTATACGCATGAAAATAGCGGTTTTATCCAACGTAATCCTAGGTTTGAACGTTGTTTTCAATTTAGACTTTTAAAATATGTAATATGGTTCGTCAGTAGTTATATTTATGACAACTTATAATTATCGGTAGATGTGTAAATATTGACACCTGTGTGTATGGGTTAATATTATAGATTAACTGGTAGAATATTCTGATCAGGAAAGTAATTACAAACTAAAATCTGTTATAAGGAATATGTACAAATATAAGTGGCAAGTAGTACCGATATGCATGTCTTCATAATACAATTCTCGCATTACCATTTCTTGCATTTTTTTTTTTTATATATTTCGAAACTGTCTCTTTGTGAATTTATTCAACAACAAACTTTTTCATACAAGATTTGTTTTAGAACTGAAAGTCGCATTTTGTTGAAAAGAAACCAACAAATGTTTTGTTTTAAAAGATCCTGACCCTCTCCCCTCAAAATCAATCATTCATTATTAATTAACCGTGTTACGTGCGTGACCTCAGAATGTATTGCAGTCGCATTCCAATGCGAACTAACGATACTTTTATACATTCTGTTTGTTTTCAAACATTCTTTAGAGCAATAAGAATTAAAACAAATTTTCTAATAACAGACAAACATGAACAGCAGTATTTTTTACGACGTAAATCATCGATTTCAAAAATTTGAATGTTTACATGTGTAATAAAATCAATCATGTCAATTTCAGCATGCATGTTAAGTGAATGTCAAATTCAGTTCAAAATTCTGAAGCGTAGGACAAATCGTACTCTTCTGTGTCAAATTGAACAATGTTTTAATATTTGTTTTTACAATTGAAATTAAATGTTATGTTAAACTAGATAACTATTCACCTTGGGCGATGTATTATTGTTGATCATTCGAGATTCTTTTTTTGCGAACCCGTCTTCAGCTGAATGTGTGATTATAGTATTACTACGCGAGCATCAAGGGATTTTAAATCGAAAATAAATGCAAAAAATGTGAGTTTTTGTGTCTTGCAAAGCACAAACAATATACAGAATCAATTGCAGGATAAAGACAATAACTGTTTAGTGTCTTTATATCAGCTGTTTTTGTACTTGGCTCGACAGGAGTAATAGCTCGCTAAAGCTCGCATTACACCTGTTTCTTAGCCTCGTACAAATACAGCTGATATTTAACGACACTAAACAGTTAGTGTCTATATAATGACACATGTTCTACGTACAAGGAATAACATTCATGATGACATTTCTACAATAGAACAGCTAAAATTGAAATTTCTATTCAACTGAGCGAAATGGGAAACAAATATACTGTTGACCAATTGTTATTTGTTAAAAATATTCTGTCAATTATAAACAAACTTAAAAGAGCTTTTGCAAGATTTAGATGTGGGGTAGCTCCACTAAAAATAGAAACTGGAAGGTATAAAGAAAAGAAATCCACGAGATGACATGTTGTGGAGCTATACTATTAAAGATGAACTTCATGTCCTTTTAAAATGCTCATTATAGACATATCATGATACATTAAGCTAAACATTTTAACTTATAAATATCAGATAGCGAAAAATTCATATTCTTATTTAACTACGACAATGTTGTTGCAATAGTTGCCAAAAACATCAACAATATTTTATTGAAAAAAAACGGCATTTTATTTCACTAGTTCTTAAAGAAAAAAGATGTTTTATTTTCATTTAGTATATGGACACTGTAAATTTTAAATGTAAATGAGTAAAAATGTGTTTATATTTATATATTGTGCCTCAAAAGTCTCTCATTTATCTTTTGAAAAATTGGTGCGTACAATGCAAATGTTTTAATGATTTGTTTATTTCTGTGAATCTCATTTTATGTTTGTATGTGGTGAGACTTTAATAAAATATTGAATCGAAAAATATTCTGAAACTATAAACTTTACTTAAATTTATACTTGAGCAGAAAATTAAAACCAACAGAGTCAGAATTAAATTTTTAAGCTGACAAATGTTTTACCCTCAGCGGGCATTCGATACCATTGACATACTACAGCAAAATCGCGATATACATGTACATATATTTTGGACATCTTATCAATAATTTCTCTAATGTTGAACTATGCTAGATTATAATTATTCGCTTATTTGGCAAATTCATATTCTACTAAGCTATTTTCAATCATTTAAGTTTTGATAAATACCATTACAAATAACATATTTGTCCCATTTTTCTCAGTGAAGGTATTCCATTGAGAAAATATATACAATAAACAAGGTTGTCGGGTAAATGTGGATTGCGGATTAAGATGTTAGATGTCAAACTTGAATTAACAAACTCAGGCGAATTGAACACGAATATGTATTTTCTCTTCAACAGTGTTTTTATTCTCTGTTCTTTATTTTCATTTAAACATAACTAAATACGTTTTGACAAATTAAATAAAAATAAACATTATATGTTAACCTTCTAGGATTATTCTAAAAGAATGACGGATTTTATGTTGACCATGGGGTATTTTTGTTCCGTTACTGGGGATATTTTTGTCCTTTATGAATCCATATGACAAATTTGACTCAATAAGGATAAATTTTGTCTCATAGAAAAATCGGTAGTTTTCATCTAATAGATTTACTTTTCCATTTTTATCGGATATAATAGTTATTTTGAAAAATGCAATTTGAAACGATAATTATTCATTAAAGGTTCGTATGCATATATCAAGATCCAGCAACTTTTGACTAGTATAAAGGATTGCCTTTGTTTTATAGCTCAAAACGGTATTATTTGTTAAATGCATTCCATTGGTTGAATAATGAAATGTATGTTTCAGAAATGTACAGAAGTTCAATTTTAAGCTTTGACTCCTGGGGTAATGTCATTTACAGTAAAAGACGAAAATCTACACATGTACATCCTTATAAAAAAGAAGATGTGGTATGATTGCCAATGTTCATAATTATATCATAAGTATTGTTCTCCCCCTAATGATAAATCTATAATATATGCCACTGGACGTTAAACGATCAACTATTACTTCATCCATCTTATCCTTTTAGTTTTGTGATAATTTGCATATCAAATACATGAAACAACTGCAGATTTGCACTGAAGTCAGAAGGCCGAAAGTATTGCACATATAAAATATTCATTCACAATTCTACGTTTTGATCCCCTCACAAAACAACACTTTATAAATTTCATGCATCCGTAACGCTTTTCTGAATTTACTTTCACAAGGAACGCTCAATGCGGTAATATTTGAAAGCCAAAGAATGTATAAAATATATTAGGAGTGTGGAGCTATAAGACCAATATAGGACCTATATTATTTAAATAAAATTGAGAATGGAAATTGGGAATGTGTTAAAGAGACAACAACCCGACCATAGAACAGACAACAGCAGAAGGTCACCAATAGGTCTTCAGTGCAGCGAGAAATTCCCGCACCCGGAGGCGTCCTTCAGCTGGCCCCTAAACAAATATATATACTAGTTCAATGATAATAGACGTCATATTAAGCTCCAAATTATACACAAGAAACTAAAATTAAAAATAATACAAGACTAACAAAGGCCAGAGGCTCCTGACTTGGGACAGGCGCAAAAATGCGGCGGAGTTAAACATGTTTTTTGAGATCTCAACCCTCCCCCTATACCTCAGCCAATGTAGAAAAGTAAACGCATAACAATACGCACATTATAATTCAGTTCAAGAGAAGTCCGAGTCCGATGTCAGAAGATGTAACAAAAGAAAATAAACAAAATGACAATAATACATATATAACAAAAGACTACTAGCAGTTAACTGACATGCCAGCTCCAGACCTCAATTAAACTGATTGAAAGATTATGTCTTCATCATATGAATATCAGTATATATGTGTCTGTCCAAAGTCGTAGTTCAATGGTTTTCGTAACATCAATAATGATTATATTTGGGCTTTCTCGGTGGCAAGATTGCTTTGTTATATAAAGAAGGGCGTTAGTTTGCTCAATTGAATTGTTTCATATTTTTTTGTTCATGACGGGGCGGGGCCTTTAATAACAGAATTTACAGTTTCCGTATTTTTTTCATTATTGAAGGTCGTTTAGATATAACTGTCAATATTCCTCTTGATTTGAACTTTTTTGAATAGTTGTCTCACTAGCAAATATATCACATTTTCTTATTTTTACATAAGCCTGCAATCCATCAATGGCCAGCTTAGTCAACTGTAGCTGAAACCTACGTTTCCTTAAAAAAAAAATCAAATAAAAAAAATCTGAATTTATAAACTGACAATTTAAGAAATGTTTGTGATATATCGATATCTGTTCGTGACATATCCAACATATTTTAGATATTAAGATGTGTAAACCCTTTAATAAACCTTATTTCTTTGGGCAATACCTACGAGAATTAAAGTTATTACTTTAATACAATAAAAACCATTATCAGAAAATCGGTATGAAAGTGTTTGCAATTATAAAGATCAAGTAAAAAGAAGTGTGTTTATATATATTCGAAACTAAAACATGATCGAATATATTACTGGTGGCTTTGGTTGTTACCTGCTCTTTTCGGGTTGTTGTCTCTAACATATTCCACATTTCCATTCTCAATTTTAAATAAACTAAAATTTTAAACAAACTGTTTTCAGATCAAAATACATTTAACAAGTGAGTGCGTTGATACAGGTTATACATGTATGCATGTATATACTTGTATGTCAGGTGAGAAGTGACACCAAGTTATATGTATACTAAAATGTTTATCGTCTTC
Organism: Mytilus coruscus; assembly: GCA_017311375.1. Lineage (NCBI taxonomy): Eukaryota > Metazoa > Mollusca > Bivalvia > Mytilida > Mytilidae > Mytilus > Mytilus coruscus. The sequence goes on along the minus strand of CM029604.1, from coordinate 41,046,039 downwards.
CATTATACATGAGGGTGTGGGGTGGGGTTTATAGAATTGAAAAGTATTGACAAAAAAATAAAGAATACAGAAAATAACCAGACAAATATAAAGAAAAGAGAATGATGAGATTATAGGAGATATGGCATAAAAAATGATCGGCAAAAGGTATAACGAAAAGAAAAATTGCCTAAAATGACAGAATACAGAAATAATGAATCCCCATTCAGACCCTCATAATCTGACGTTGACATTTATATCTTAAGGGCAATCAAATAAATGTACAATGATTTTTTTTTTAAGAAAGTTCACATACAAGCTAATTTTTACAAAATTAATTTGAATATGTAATAAAAATTATATCTTCATGTGATAGATTTAAAAGTTCGACATTTACTTAAAATTTTGGTTTCTTGGACATTTCTGTCCTTTGAACAGACATGTTAACTTTTTTTTTGTTTCAAAAGATAAACATATGCGCATTTCGGTAAAGAGATTAGGAATATCTTTGTTACAAAATTGGACTCTACATTAGTGTAACATTTCTTTGTTAATGATTATTTTTTGTAAATAGAAATTGATTTTAGAAAAAACCGGCATTTTTGTTGTATATTTATTTAATTGAAAAAGTTGGTTATTTCTTCATAAAAGTTGGAACGATTAATCTTCATACAGTATCAAGCCAAAAGTCTTTTTTTTTTAAAAAGGGATCCATATGCTCGTTTTAAGCTAAATTAATGGTTAAATTTCGATAAAATGCATCTTTTCCCGATATTTTAGTTTGACGTCGCCTTCAACAACGAGCAAAACCCAAACCGCATAATCATTTATAAAAGTTCCCAAAATTACAAATATAAATGCAAACAATTCAAACGAGAAAACTTACGGCCTGATTGATGTACAACACTTATAAATAATAATATACAACGATAACCACTGGTTACAGCAAAAAAAAAGGGGGGTTCCAACCATATGTCCCAATTAAAAAGAATTTCAGGTCAAACAAACGGGAGTTCTTATCTACGGAACAATAACTGGATCCGCCACTGTACAGTCTCCTGACGCGTACGAGTAATAGTATACCTATAGGATAGTCTCAGATTATGGTGTTACAAAATGCTTTTAATTGTCTGTGAGTTTTTTTTTTTTTTTTTTATTTATGTTTTATTCCATTTAGTCCTGCAATTTATTGATTGATTAATGAAAATATCATAGCAATTCTTTTAGTTTATCTAATTAAATATACAATTAATTTTATTTGGTTATTTGGATTTAATGACCTCAAATTAAAGGTTGCGAAAAGATATATTAATGTAACTGTTTCAAAGTTCAAATTGATCAATTATTGATTGAAGTGAATAAATGAAATTTATTTTCTCGAGGAATAAACTGCATATTATACAAATCCTTGTTCTAGTATAAATAGTAATAATTTGCATCGGCGAAAAAGATAGATACTTTTGTTGTGTTGGAAGAGTCGTAAAAGTGTTATTTTTCTAAATTCTATTGTTTACTCGGACATCGTAGTCTAAAATTGATTTTTTTTTTTACCATATTGGACTTCATAATGTGTATTGAATTGAAACATGAACGCGGACTTCGATGAGAACACCTGGATTGAAAGTTTGCAAACGTTCCGACCAATGAAATTCATTTTAATATGTAACGCGGACTTCAACGAGAGCACCTAGATGAAATATTTTATTTATACGACAATTAGGTTTTATTTACAAATTACCGCTAAAATATAGTTAATAAAGTTATATGAGAGCAACAATGCAGAATTGTTTCTTTTCCATTCTTGTTTTTTTTACAATGTTTATGTTCATTTTAATTTGGTAGGTAGAATTATATTAAATGCCCCAAACGTAAATATAAGTTTTTGAAATTCATTAAAAGACATAAGAGAATGCCGACTAAGAGCCAGTCAAGGTAGTTTAACTTAAACCTACCCATCGTTATCGCAGACTAAAATTTATCTCATATAAACAGAATACATGTTAATTAATTGCAAGAATTTTTGTACGTTACGGTGCATGATAGCCCGATAATCCCTTTACAGAATCGAAACCACGCTTCAATATTTTCGTTTGATATTTGCTGCTCTTCCACAATTAATGCCCGTTTTGCTCCAGTGACCGGTATTACAATTCAACACAGTTTTAAAAGTTCATTGAGCTGTTACTTCATTTACAATTTTGAGCAAGACAAAACTGTTTATCAAATTCAACAAATGTCAAATGGTAGTCTTTGACTCCGTGGTTCTGGTGTAACAGTATAAAAGAAAGGGCATTATATTAACCAGCTAAAATTTGAATGAATTGGTTAGGCATTGTGAATAGATTACCTTAGCTGTATTTGGCAAATCCCGGACTTTTAGGTTACCAATGCTCTCTAACTCCGTCCTTAATATAACTCTTCAATTTTTATATTCGAGCGTCACTGATGAGTCTTTTGCAGACAAAACGAGCGGTCTGCGTAAACAGTTTTAAGCCTAGGATCAATGATAAGTTTATTTAAACAAAAAATCTTAGAAACTGACATTATAAAAAGTGTTTTTAACTAACAATCGGCATTCCCTAGGAAACCAACTGTAAGCCTCTTCTTGCCGACTTGTACCTTTATTTATTTGAGGCTGACTTCTTACAGAAGCAGCAAAGAAAGATTAAAAAGAGGCTAGCATTATATTTAAACTTCACTTTCCGCTATATAGATGAAGTCCTCTCACTAAATAATTCAAAGTTTCGTGACAGTGTTGAACGCATCTATCAAATTGAACTTGAAATAAAGAATACTGCAAAAGCAGGTAAGTATTCGTCGTATCTTCACTTACACGAAGACATCAGTGAGAGTCGGTTGAAAACAAAACTTCATAATAAAAGAGAGGATTTCAGCTTCCCAATTGTAAACTTTCTATGTATACGTAGGAAAATTTCAGTATATTCACAGTTGAAACGATATTCTAGTGCTTGAATTTCTATCATGATTTCCTTGATAGAAGGTTGTTGTTCACAAGAAAGCTATGAAACCAAGAGTTCCAAGTGATGAAGTTTTACGGGCGCCATTTCGATATAGTTGTGATATATCTGACCATGGCCGTGTCAATTTATTTTGGACTTCTGAGTTTGAATGTTCTTTTGTTATATTTCGCCTCCTGTTTATGCGTAATGATACAACTTTTATTTTCTAATATCAGAAATAAGAATTCCAGTTGTTTTATTGGTATTGAATGGTGAACTAGATACACTTGAGCACGTGATAAGAGCTATTGACAATAATATATCAGTTGTCGTCGTAAAAGGCACTGGTGGAACAGCTGATCTTGTCGCCCTTTGCATGAAAGAGTAAGTATATGAATACATTGTTTTGATTGTCGAAGTTGTACCATACTGTTTACATAGCCAATGCAATATTACTTGAAATGGTCAGAAAAAGTAATGCAAACAAATGTATGCACCAGAAATCCTCTTAAAAAAGAACCGCTTTGAATAAAGTAATTTACCGGAAATGAAAGATATTTAGGCCAAAACGCAAATGGTTGATAATTCTCAGTTGAACTTAATAATTCATTCATGTTGATTTTGATTTGGTTTTTTGATTTTTTACTGCATGTACCTCTTGAACAGTATTATATCTTATCATGTTAATAATAATACATTGAACTACTTGACTATAAATTAACTATGTGTAAATATCTGTTTTTGATAGTATTGTAATTTGTATGTGAGGGCCTTAGGGAAGATTAGTTTGTTATAACTAAATGTGTTAACCCTCTTTGAATAAAGAATTTATTATTATTATTATTATTATTATTGTTTAGTTACATGAGATGAAAAAAGAAGAAAATTAGAGCTTGATTTGAAAAATAGCAAAAACTTAAATTTTAAAAACTGATAATACCATGAACGATACAAATTTTACTGCATCAGATGCGCATTTAGGTGATGCTTGGGGCCAAAACCTAAAACAAAAAGTGCTGCAAACAATACCCGTACAAAAATCTGGCTACTGGGCAATTGATACACACGGAGACTGACATAAGAGGATCGACTCAATGTTATTAAAACCATTAACGGTACCAATTTTACTGAACCAGATGACATCTTGATTTCAGATTTCAAAGGTTAAACCTGAAAATAATTTCGAACGGAAAATAATCTGTTTTTATTTTTTAATGTAGATTCGCTGCAGTATAGAAACATATTTCAGTACAAGCTTAGTTTTTGTGTACACTAGACATTACCATAGCTTTGCACAATTCAAAAGAGAGGCGAAATATACAAGAGACATTCAAATTCATAAGTCGAAAATAAACTGACAATGCCATGATAAAAATAGAGAGAAAAAGACCAAAAAGACAAACAACAGTATAGTATTATAAAACATAATATAGAAAACTAAAGACTTATTAACTCATGCAACTAGATATCCAAAAATAAAACCGGGGTTGATCTCATATGCTCTCATAGGATAAGCAGATCCTGCTCAACATTTTTCAATAATCAATAATAAAGTTATTTAAATGAATTAATACGTAAAAAGCTAAATATTGTAAGCATTATAGTTAGAGATTGATGCAGTCATGTATTGAAATCTCTCTTAGGTTAAAATGAAGTAAATATTAACATAGGCGACAATGGTAGCCTTTTTGAGTTCTGCATTTTCACTATAAACATCAGTTTAAAAACTGTCAAAATATGAACTTTCAACAACTTTGGGTATGGACAAAAAATACTCGTTATTTTCACACCCAAAGTCGACATTCATTTCTCACTATTTCAATTAGATTTTCTAATTAACAGGGCAGCATAAAATAAATTTACTTCTAATGATCATCTTGGATGAATAAAAAAATTGGTGGCGACCGTCATCTTTATTAACGTCCCTTTTACCCTTGACATGTAGAACGATTTCACGAAACATAACTGCATAATGTTAAATAAATCAGTGCTATCAATTTCCTAGCTATACAAGTTTTTCAATGTTGATAACTTTTGTGGGTTATTTGTTATTATCAATTGTTATCCAGTAGCAACATTTAGGAAATATCATGTTTTAATGTCGCACATGTCAGGATTTTTACTAGACAAATCACCCAAATCGACGTTGTCCCTAGATTAGTAATATTAAATCAATCAGTATTGACTTGTATTGACGTAATAATTTATAAACGTTTTCCATCTCAATTTCAGCATGAATAAGTTGAAAAGAAAATTACCTATTATGTTTTCAAGACGCTTCAGTGATGATATGTATGAAAAGATGAAAAAAGTTCTTGATCGAATTTTACAGAAAGAGTGGATGGTATTTTTAATTGCATACCCTACATAATCACACTATTGAAAGACACATAATTTGATAAGTATATTTTCGTAAATGTTTGACGTGATACCTTTTCTATGAAAATGTTTTCTGCACGAAGAACATTTCCTCATGCATTTATGCATGTAGTAGTTTTCTCTATAAGCGGAGCAGGCACTTTATGTTCTCTCATCGTGCTAAGAAATACCATAGATTTTAAAATGACTTAATTAAGGCAATCTGTAAGTTTATCTCCATAATTGTACATATTTGTTTATCTTGTATCTAGGACATGATAATGTCTGTTCTTTTTCGGATTCGATTTTTATATGTACTTTAATATCTTCTTTTTTTTAAATTTAACACAATGTAATCCACTCAAATCCAAGTATAAAATGCTATTCTTGTCCCCATTCCTTTCTATGTTACATTTTTCACTTTAAAACATGTATGGGGTGGAGGTCAATATACCGTTATTTACATATCGGACCGTACTTGTTACTGAAACTTAAGATACACCAAACCAGATACTTCATATCTGAAAAACAGCAACAAATGCCATGACTTTTTAGAATGTTTTTGTATTATTCATAATTACCAGTCAAAAAGTGTTCTACAAGGATCATAAGTCCTTTACGACAGATAATGTTAGATTTCTTTGCAAGGTTTATTTTATTGATATTACACTATGGCTTTTACGTCAAATCCTAGTTGTGGCTTGATTTTCAGTTTGCAAAGAATTCCGCTCAAACCAGTGCTAGGGGCATTCTTACATTTGTAGCGAGGTGAGATTGTTTTGTTCCGTGTTGAAGGTCTCACTGTGACTTTGAGATGAAGAACAATAACAAAGGCGCTGTAACTTTTGCTTTTTGTGTATTTGATGTGCATATACTGATATTGTGTCATGGATTGATACCCCATATCTTTTTTTTCTCTATTATACACCATGAACAGTAAAACATTTGTTTAGAACATAATTTGATATGTTTAGATGTTTATCTAAACTAAACGAGTTTTTATTTTATTTCCATATTACAACAGCCCAATGAATTTGATTCTTTTTTGTATAATGGATGTTTGGTTTGTTTAAATTTCTAAAATAATACAGGAAATTTTATAAGAATTATTTCACATTCGTCTCATATTCATATATTTGCAGATTACAGTATTCAATATTAAAAAAAATAAACACAATGAATTGTGGGAAAAAATTACAGATGGAATATTACGGGCATGGTCATTTGAAAAAAAAAAAGGTATTCATATGCTTGGAAAATTAAAATGTTAAAACCTCTACTGCAATAAATATATAATGTATATTCAAAAGATGACAGCAAAATCACCAGGGGTGCAACTTATGATGATAGGTTTATTTGCAGAATGCATCCTGGAAACCCAACTAAACGTTAAGCAACAAACAATCAATCAATCAATCATCCTGCGAACTGCAATGCTTTAGGAGCTTTAGCGGAAACATAATTAGCCGATCATTTTTTTGCTGGTTGAATGATATTTGTAGCGAAAATAACGCAACATGCAAGAAAAAAAAAAAAAAACAAAAACAAACTAATTATTGACTGTAGATCATTTAAAAATGTTTAATGTATCTAAATGATGTACCTATATTCTAGCATTCAAACATTATTTGAAATCATTGTCACTTATTGTGCCACAGTGAATAACCAATAATATATAAAAACCCCTTGTTTCGAATTTATTTGTGCTGATCATGTAACAGAAGTTGATGTAATTTATTTTTCTAGAGTAACGGATTTTGATCAGTAAGATTATTTTAAGAAAAGAATTATAATGAAAAATAAAATAACAGTTCTTGATTTGCAAATCAATTTTTATGTGTATGTAGCAAAAATCATATTTTAGATCTTTAAATATCAGATACGTCATGTAATCTGTAAAATTTACCTATTTTGCTCTATTCCTGATGAAAATTTTGAATGCATGTGGATTCGCATGGCGGTTGATGCATGCAGAACTTGAGACGCTGATGGTCTCGCTCCTGTTGAGTTTTTGTGTAACATGAACTTGTATTGTATTGACAAGGCCAATTTAATTGACATCTTGTATTCGAAATTCAAAACGTGTTATACATTAACAAACAACTTGTCTTCAAATGTTGAGAAGATATTAGTCTCTCGGACATAAGTGGTTATATTTTTAAGTTTATCTTAGAAATTAATATAAGGGTTTTAAACGTCTTGCATTAAGTGCGAAACTGCAAAAATTATCAAAGTAGCCTTATTTTTGAAAATCTTTCTTGAATACTCAATATAGGCCGAGGATTTACCTTAAAACATTTTTCTGTAACATATACAGATATTTATGTGTGTAAACTATCTTTTTGGTGAAAGTCTTGCCTTATATCTATGTTGTCCATAATCTATAAGTACAATGACGATGACGATTTTAGATCAAATACATAAATTTCGATATGTTTTGGATGTCATGGTAACATTTGACGTATTTGCTCCATAATCCCCAGATAATATCAACTAGTTCATTTATGTTATACTTTTCAAAGCCTTGAATAAGACTTACTAATAATGCACTTTCAGGCACACATCAATTGCTCTTACCGTACCTCCTCCTAAAACTTATTTGTACAATTAAAGGCCTTTAGATATTTCCGCCCAACTACGTGTTACTCAAATTTATAATTGAGTAAAAAGTGTTTAATATATGTTATTTAACCATGTTCTGCTGGAAATAATTAGAATTTATAGCAGTGAACCGCTGTTGATATCTCATAAACTCATAATAGGAGACGAATCAAGGTAACAAAACGAAACTAAGAAAATCGTATGAACTAAAAATTAACGAGACCGGATGAATTTACAGGATAAGCGATCCTTGCAAAATGGCAAAACGTAACCAACGAGATTATGATACAATTGGTAAAATTACATATGCGACGACTACACTGATATCAACATAAATAAGACAGCTAGTTAATTGAGACACCGACACATCACAGCCATTTTGATAAAAGTCTATGATTGAGTTTTCTACACGTCTAGCATTCATTTTATAATTATATATTACTGTGTGATCCATTAAACTTTTCCATGAACGTGATTCTATAAAGCAACAACAAAAAATCAAGATTTGTATTATTTGTAATTACATGTCCTTAAATCTATCTATGGGAAATTTGAGTTATGATGATATATATAATATGCCTTTTTCTAAATATTGTTTAGAATCTTATATGTATGTGTATCTAAAATAGGAAGTAAGACGTTGAATTTGTGCTCCGTAGTCAAGTTTAAACTGTAACAATTTGAAAAAAATAAATTGAAAGACGTGTTTAATACTTGTAGGGATTATTCTATTCATTAAGTTTTTATACGTCTTAAACACACACAGACACACACGTTCACACACCTCTATGTTTACAATTAATATTGTGTTATGTTTAGTTTAAATGACATTTATGGAAGACTTGTTTTATTTGAATAATTTTTCAGATGACGTTTCTTTGACGACTGATCCTATACTACCCTCCCAGATAGATTTTATTTCTAAGTATGTTTCTAATATCGATGGTTTATCAAGGAAAGAATTATTTGCTGGCTATAACCTACAACCGAGCATTAAAAAGAAAGATTTTCATCAGGTATAAAAAAGACAGATAAAGTAAAAACTTCAGCAGTCTGCAAATCAATAGTTTTCATTTGGTAATCATATTTTGTTTTTCTTGTAATGTTAAACATAGAACAGGTAGTTGATTTTTTTGGTTTAAATTCGTTTATATTTTGTCATACTTAGACCGATATTTGTCTATTTTACTGTTTGGGGTTTGCATATTGTCAAAGGCCTACGGTGACCTTTCCGAATAATTTTAGTACAGAAGCTTCCTGTATATTTGTGTTTATTAAACAGCTCATATAATTGCAACAGATTTTGGAAAATTTGATTTCAGACGATTTTGATAATTCCTTACAGGCCTTTCAAATTCAAGTCTGAAAGGGTTCATTTATCTGTCTTTTAAAAACATGGGCTCAAGCTTACCACCAGGTAAATCCAGAACCTAGTGTAATAGTTGAAAGAATCGACAACAAATGTTTGTAATTAACACGATGTAGGTGCAATTCATTGAGGAGTCTCAGTCATACAGATACCATCAGTCTATTTTAAATTCCTTAGAACTGACTTGATTGTATGATACGTTCATAGTTTATATAAGTCATTTCACTGACAAAAAAAAAAAAAAAAAAAAAAAAATTTTTGCAAATCCACTCAACAATTTTGACCTAAAGATCAAGTTTCTTTGACCTTTCTCGGAAAATTTATTAGGTTGTTATAGTCTTAAATGGCATTTTAAACTTTTTTCGTTTATAAAAGGGTTGATTATAAAAACAGAATTAACTTTTTTCTTTTTAATATTGATAATTTAATATAACAAATATTCATTTATAAAAAAAAAAAAAAAAATATGATGCTTCGATGTTTAAACTCTAACAATCACTTCAATTCATCCACATTTTTGTAATCTTTTTAGCATACATTTGTGAATGCTTTTCTCGGGAAAAGGACAGATATCATTCAACAGGTACTAAGCGTTGATGCGAAATTTACCTTAGCCGAAGATCAGTTCCAAATATTATGTCATGAGGTAATATAACATGTATATATTTTGTGAATTAGATTTGTATATTTCAGGCACACAAATTCAATAAGTTTTATTTTAAAAACACATATAATGACAAACATTCAACTTCTATTTTTATTTATAATATCAGTACGATGCATTATGTCTTTAAGATAAGAAACCATGGTTTATTATGTAAGAATAAGTTTAAGCCAAAATCTATTGATTTTAAATATTAAAAATACAACAAAAAGTAAGTATAACGATAAAGTTGTTTTTATTTAGTTGTTTAAGTACTATTACACATCGTGTTTGGTTTTGACGTCGATAAGTGGAGACATAATACTTAAATTAAAAGCAAATTGTAAATGCTATAATAAAATTGAAATGTCCCGTTGTAACCAGTTTAAATTTGATGATTAATAGCAGAAATGATCACATTATTTAGAATGCAAACTATTACCCATCGAATGAATTACAGTAAAATTATTTTTTAGTTTTTAAAAGAAAAATATGAGACGCACATTTGCTTTTTTTTTTTTTTTTTTTTTTAACTTTGTTCAGAATAAAAAGAGTTGTTTCATGCGACGGTGACTGCAAAAAAAATATAGCATAATAGAAAAGACATATAGATACCATTCTGCAATATTGGTCAGATGTTTTGCAATATGTTCAGCGCCAATAAAATAAACTGTAACTAAGATAAAAATAAAGACATTAATCATAAGACATAAGACAACAGTTTAACATTTTTCTGACTTGGAACAGGCAGATGACGATGACGCTGGATTGAGTTAGATTTTTTATATTTAATCCGGTATCCTTTAAATTGACTAGCCAAAGGTACATGAAAGAACAAGCAATATAATTTGAACGGAAAATTTTAACATTCATAGCGAAACAGTAAACCACTTCATGAAAAGACCAGAATGCACCGAAGTGCTAAAAGTGATTGAAATCAAGGTCAATATCACCATGCTGATCTCAATTCATGATTTCATGCTTTCTTATTTGCCGACAATTCATGATTTCGTGCTTTCTTATTTGCCTACAATTCATGATTTCATGCTTTCTTATTTGCCTACATTTCAATTATATTGATAGTTTCAACAGGAGATATGTGGAAATGTTGATGACATTAAAAGAGATTTTTTTGTTACCTTCCACCTCTCTTAGACTGCTAAAACAAATATCGATAGTGATTTTAGACAGAGACATATCGTATCGGTGAAACAAATCCTGCTGGTGACGTTTCACTTATGTCATGTCGTCGTCAACCGTTCTTCTAAATAACATTAAGCATCTAAACTGGTTTTATTTTGGGATGTTTCTAAGATAACAAACAATCCTGAAATATTCTTTTAATTTTGAGATGACATTATCATACACTGCATCGATTTTCTCACATGTAACGCGTATTTTATTTATAAAACGTTAAGTCAATAGAGTACATATTAATAAAAAGATATACCTATAATACTTGTTGTATTCACTCCAAAAGTATAACACGTTTGAAATACTATTATAAAAATGAATGAAAGTGGAAAAAATTTATAACACAGTTAATTTGACATGATGACGACAACTACTTGAATTGGACAAGTAGGAATGATTATTTTGAGGCATGCCATTACAAACACCAGTAAACATCCACATATTGGGGCATAAAAAGTAAAATAACAAAAATACCGAACTCCGAGGAAAATTCTAAACGGAAAGTCCCTAAGCAAATGGCAAAATCAAAAGCTCAAACACATCAAACGAATGGATAACAACTGTCATATTCCTGACTTGGTACAGGCATTTTCTTATGTAGAAAATGGTAGATTAAACCCGGTTTTATAGCTTGCTAAACCTCTCACTTGTATGACAGTTGCATAAAATTCCATTATATTGACAACGATGTGTGAACAAAACAAACAGACATAATAGGTAAAAATGTCACAAATAGGGGTACAGCAGTCAACATTGTGTTATAATCTTAATCACTACAAAAACAAGTAAATATGTCAACAAAGACAAACAAAAAGGCATATAGACAAAGCACATTAGCAAAAACGAAAAACAAGAATAAAAAAATTTACCATAGCACAACAACACAATGACGGGATGTACAAGTTTTATTAAATTTTTTTGGTGGGAAAACTAAGTTTATCCGAGGTATTTTCAAGACTCCAAAAGGCATTGTGGTCAGGCCTATTGACATGGAAATTAGATCAATTAGAATAACACGAGTAAAACCTTAAGAGCTTGTAAGAAACTTTAGGGTAATACATTTGAACCCATTCAATACGATAATTTTATTGCAGGTTGTGAAGTCAATAACCAGCAAAACAGACAATGGCATGAACGGTTTTACATTAGTTGAGGTATTGTTTTTCAATATTAGACCATATCTGCAAATTTGGAGTTCGGGTTGTCTTTTCACACTTTTTGTGGGAAAATGGAGATTTCTATTAAAAACATTTGAATAAGCTTTTGACAACAATTGCCAATTAAATTCAGGGCGGTTTCTGAGCAATTACACATATTTTATCTTATAAATAGCTTGAATGTTTTATCTTTATCATACATGTGTGTTATTGAACACGATCTGTTGATCTGTACAACACTTGTGGTTTTTGGATCATTCAGGTCAAGTTACAGTAAATGGGCTATGTCACAGATTTTGCTCAAATTTTGTATACAAGTATTGCTCGTTATACAGAAATTTCCCTTTTAATGGTGTAAAATAGTGATAGGCTCACCGACTTCGTTTTTACGGTATACATCATTCAAAGTGGTGTTGTATGTGACAAAATACTACAAAACGTCGAAATAATCGTAACGTCTTCGCGTTGCAGGCCGTAAAACGTTAATTTTTGACGTTTTTCACTATCAACTAGGTAACAGATTGATTATTATACAAAAAAACGGAGTCGGTGACCATTTGATGATTTTATATTATTAAAACGGAAATGTATATTTAGTTTTTTAAGAAAAATCTATGTAGTAGAAATTAAAGATTTGATGATTTTAAGACAAATTTAAGAAGTTTTTTTCGCCGATTTTCTGTGCTTTCTATACAAATCTTCACCTATTTTGAAAGAATTCATCAGTAAAATTTCAGATAAAAAAAGAGATAAATGCATTGTTTTTTTTAAATTTTCAGTTATAGTTCAACGAGCCAAGGCTGTATGCAAAATTTTAGCAAAATCTGTGACAAAGCCCATTCACTGTTCCTTGACCTTAAGTTGATTTGTACTTCCCATATCTTCTTTGATTCATATATTTTTGCTTGAGAATGTAAGCTCGTTACGAATAGGTCTAATTATAAATTTAAAACCTTGTTCTGTTGCGTATTTGCAAAAAATGATTCTTTTGTGAATGAACATGTTCAGATGAAATAACAAAATGACAAAGTCTTTATTATGCAGGTTATATTTGCCATTTGAGGTAAAGAATCAATCAATCTTTATCATATATACTTTTTAATGTTATACAATCTGGGATTTGCAAACATTTAACAGCATGGATAATAAAACGGTCATGTTACTCTAAATTTGTACCTAAATTAGATTTTCTACATTGTGATTATTTCAGTTATCTTCTGTTGACACTTAAGGGGAATGTATTTGTTTGTTAGTTCTTAATAGTATGAGTTTCACTACGTTTCAGAGTGTGTACCCCGAAGCATTCACATATTTGAAAGAAGGCAAGGGACCAGGTTTTAAAAACGCTAGAGATGCTGTTATTAAGATATCGAAAAAACTACTCCAAGGTGAGTGACAAGCAATATATGTTCAAATTTTGCTCAGTTTGTATAACCAATTGTTATATCTATAGTAAGCAGTGTTTCTTTGACAAAACCAAAACTTATATAAATTTGTGTGTGATTGGTGAAGGAAAATAATCAAGAGATGTTTTTTTTCTTTTATTAACGTTTCTAATAATTTTATAATGCAAACTTATCCTTGTTTTAGTCAAAATACAACCTACAATTAGTGTGATTTTTCTAATGAGATATATAACTTTTTAGAAAAGACAAATTTGATTAAACTAACTGAAAGTTGCAATATATAAGAGTTTTGAGCTAAACAACGTAATATTTTTATTACTTTTTATATCCCACTATTTGATTCTTCCTTTCTCTATTGGTCTTTCATCTTCCATTTCTTAAAAGGCTTAATGAAGGAACGTTTGTTATTTTTCTTACTAAGCACACACTAATATTTGAATACAGAAACCGTAAATTAAAGAAAGACAGACAGTACAACAGCCAAAAATAAAATAATAAAACGACGAACACACAAACAGCATTCCAAACAAGTTTATCAACAGATATATATATAACACACATTAAACATTCAACTTAGCAAAGGAAGTGACCAAATTGGAGGATTATATTTCCATTGTGTCATCCTTTGCATACATGTATTCCTGACAATACTTTTCGCTCATGCAGGTTGACACTATTCGGACTTTATCAACAGGGATGCCACTCAAAATTCATTAGATTTGAAATGACAAATTTGTATTTTCATTTGTATCATTTTTTCTCTCAGTATTCTGAAAAATCTAACTAAGGTCTAACTTTGTCTTTTTATATTTTTGTCATACTCTGAATTCTTCTCAACAGATTCTTAACATTCTAAATTTGTTTTAGCATATTTGTAACATTATTTATTTGTCTAAACAAGTTCTTAGCATTCTGAATTTGTATTCATATATTCTTAACATTATGATTTTTTTAACAGAATCTTGATATTCAGATTTTCAACGCTACTGTAGTAATATACATTTTCAGAATGTTCAGACACATTTCATACCAGTTTAGACAAGAAATGTCGTTATGAAATTTGATGATTTTGTTATGTGTGCTCCTTAACTGCTCCAAAAGAGTTGTTAGAAAAATCGACTGACACTACATAATTGTTAAGGTCACCACCACGAATTGATTGATCGATACGTTGTGTCTGTGTTTCAACTCTCTAGAGATATGTTCTCAGAGGGTCTTTTCTTTAGAAACAAATTATCCATTGGATGTTGGGTGTGTACTGATTGATATTTTAGTCTTAGATGCATGATTTGTTTCTTAGTTATTACTGGCTTTGAACTAGCTGTCAGTATCTGCGAGTACTCTCAGATCTGTACTTAGTGTCTTTTTGTTGTGAGGATATATGAGTATCCTGCCACGTCCACTCTGTGTTTTTGTTAAATGTAGTTCTGCTTTGTATCCATCTGATGAGTTATAATTTGCTCTTATGTTGTACTGTTACACAACTGTCCCAGGTTATGGGAGGATTGACTCCTTCAAACTAGCTTAACCCCGCCACATTCTGAATGTGCCTGTCCCAAGTCAGGAGTCTGTAACTCAGAGGTTGTCGTTTGTTGCTGTGTATCATATATGTTTTTCGTTTTTTTTGTTGTAAATACATCATTTTGTGTACATAAGGCTGTTATTCTTCTCGTTTGAAGTTTGAATTGTTTTACATTTGTCATTTAGGGGCTTTTTATAGCTGGCTATGCGGTATGGGTTTTACTTATTGTTGAAGTCCGTACGGTGACCTATAGTTGTTGTGTAATTTGGTCTCTTGTGGAGAGTTGTCTTATTGGCAATCATACCAAACCTTATTTTTATAAATCGTCTTATTTGTAATTCTAACCACTGTGTCCTATTTCCTATTCAGACAGTTTTTTTCTGAGTATGGATTCGCATTCATAACAGGAGACGCTTGTCCCGTGTACTTAATAGGTATCGCTCCTTTTTTTCTCAGTTTTTTTTTTTACCTCAATTTGTATCTTCGTGATGTTTTGCGAAGATTAAAACATCGGTAAACCGCAGCCGCCTTAATTAAACAATCTGGACATTAGAAAAAAACTGAAAACCGTTAAGTGAGATAAGTTTTTTTTACATAACAATTGCTTAATCAAGAACTTCTTTAAGACGCAATCACACCGGCAACTTGATTTATGCATAATGTTGTTTTAACTGTAATATCGGTCGTATGATTTATTTGTGATTGGCAACAGAACATGGTTCAAATTGGATCATTTCACGGGTATCAGAACGAATCTCAATTGTAAAGAAACTGATATTACAAATGCATTATGTATAAGACATATACGTTTGATACTTAAATGGAGTCTACTAGTCAACAAAAGAAACGATACAACACTTTAATCAAAAATAATATTTTACCGTTTTGTAGAAAACAATAACAAATAGATAGAACATGTATCTTTTAACGTTCTTCATGACACATTTACAAAAAATAACCCGGAATTTCAGTTTGCGGAATTTAATAGCGAGTATGCCCGCCTCTCGCAGCTACCACGGCATCACACCTACGACGCATAGATCTAAGTCATAATGTTGGCTCGGGGATATTGTTCCACTCCTGTATGAGAGCGTAACGCAAACCTTGTAGCGTTTCCGGGGGATTTGCTTTCACGAACATGTCTGCCAAGTTGATCCCATAAATGTTCTATAGCGAAAGATCCGGTGATAATGCTGGTTACAGGAGAACGCGAATATGGTTTTGTTTAAGATAGTCCATACAAAACCTAGCCTCGTGACATCTAGCGTTTTCCTGTTGGAAAACATGATTGAAACCGCGTTGTGGAATAAAAGGCAAAACAATAGGGTCAATAATTTCATCCCTATATCTCAAAAAGTTCAAGTTACCATCAACAATTTTAACTGTGTGTGTACGTTGTGACATATTCCAACCATACCATCACACTTCCGCCTCCGAGAAGATCCGTTTTCATGACACAAGGGTCCGAAAAACGTTCACCTTGCCTACGGTATACTCTCATGCGTCCACCACTAAAACGGAGATCAAGTCGGGACTCATCTGTAAACATGATATGCTGCCAAATGTTTAACCACCAACGTCGTCTTGCACGATCCTATTCTAGTCTTGCAGCCCTAAAACGCTGTTGAAAGAGCGGCCTCTTCATGATACGTCTTGGACGGAGTCCATGCGTTCTCAGTCTTCGACGAACTGTCTGACCCGAAATTCTCTTGTTGTGACGACCAGGTATTCCTCGGGCCGTATTTTCCGCATATAATGTACGGTTACACAAGTGTAAAAGACGTATCGCGCGGTCTAATGGGGTCTGCCGTTACGTGGTCTATCATTTGTTGAGCCAGTTTTCCTAGACGAATCACCAGTCGTGATATTGTTATTCTTGCCATATGAAAATGATTTGCAACATCAGCATGCGTCATTCCAGCTCTGACCATGCCAACTGTTTGCTCATTTTTCAGTAAACGTGGCATCAAATTCTGGATTTGGTTTCCAAAATGTTTACCTGATGCAGTAACCCAATTATTGACACCAAACAATTGAAATGCTTTATTGATTCACGGCGAACTCGATTACCGGACAGAAAAGTAACATTAAGGATTTTCATCTTATCCGTTTTAGTTTAAAAATAAAAAACGAATTAACAGATGCTTTTTGGCTTTGAATACAGAAATAAACTATTACAGAAACTTTTAATTGAAAAATATAAAAATGTTGACAAAATTAATTTTGTATCGTTTCTTTTGTTGACTAGTATGTATATTTTGCTTCTGAAATACTCAATTTAAACATATACAGTTCTTGATATATATAAATGATTTTGACAAAACAAGTACTTGTTTGGTATTGGAACCACTCCGTTAATTTGATTAAAAATTATTTGGAATATATTTTGTTGCCCATTGAATATTATTGGTTGAAAGAATATTTTAATGTTTGATGCCAAAGAAAAGAAAGAATATTGTGCATCAATTCATGATAATTAATGACGACGCGTTTTATGTTGATCATTAAATAAAATAAGGTTATAAATATTTTACTTGTTATAAGTGCATGGAATTTAATTAGTTTGTCTTATTTTTTGAAAAATAAAAGACTAGTGCAGATTTTTATATTCATTTACTGTGGCACAAACTGTCATAGATGCAATGTTACTTAAGTTCATTTTAACTTACAGTTTAATTTTATGGACAAGCTTTAACAAGTTAAGCCTAATGACTAAATGTTAAGTGTAAAGGCTTTTGGAAGAATTTAAATCAAAGTATATGTAAATTTCCTTAACGAAGTAAAATAGTTATATGAAGGACAGGAAACGATCATAAACTATAGACATATTTGAATAAAATATTTCAAGCTTTTAACCAATCGCGAAAATTGGGTAAAATTAAAGTTGTAGATAAATCGAACGCAAAAGGAACAAATAATATAAGGATATTACTATAGATTAACTACACAAAAGAAGATACTTTACAAGTAAATATCTAATATTCAATATTATATCAACAGTTTATTGATGATTACTTCTCATTTTGTTTTGACACTTCGTTTTTGATTTGACAATGGTGATTGAATGTCTTTGTTTTTGAACTGGCAACATTATTTGTACTCACAAATAATTGTTTTGCTTATTTGAAAACATTTTGCAGGAATCTGCTTTTCTAAACTTGGAATGGTAACATGCTGTAAAACTGATGCGACCAAACCTATGGAAATTAAACCAAATGCAGAAATACCTGTTATTGAGTCACTAAGGGTTGCTGTAATAAGTAATCATGTTGAACTAGCAGCAGAACTTTGGAGTCAATGTGAAAACCCACTACGTAAGAACATACTTTAATATAGCCATAAGGTAATCAGGTTGAGGGTATATGACATGAGGAAAAATATTGGAATGCAATACAGTCAGTGTTGCGTCATTAACATTTGTGCCTAGCGTCTTTCCGTCTTAAGTGACCATATAAATTACTCCTTCTGCATTTAAATATACATCAACTAACCTATGTAAAGTAACACCTGATTTGTGTAATCAAGTCAGGTTCTAAAGAACTTTTTTTGTTTTAAATTAGATGTAATTTAGCATCACTCATTGATTGAATTTTAAAGATTGTTTTATAGCAAATACATGACAAAAATACAGAGATAAAGTGTAGTTGGCCATGAAAAAACAATCCAGCAAAGGCCAAACACATTGTAATCTTTAAAATCACATGGGAGATCGAAAGAGACAATTTCTAACCAGCATGTCTGATTTATACCTTAACATTAAACAAGAATATTTATGACAGACAGCAAACAACAAAGAAAAGACATGCCTCCTACTTTAGAATATAACAAATTTCGTGGGCTCAATATGTTTTTCATCTCTCAAACATTTCAATATTCTAAGAGAGAGGTGTAACAACATTAGAAGAAACGGTGAAAATTAGTTTAAAAGGGCCTATCTTACCGGTTCCATGTGATGTTATTCTATATGAATACTATTAATATAAATTGAACCATAAGCCAGTTAGAAATTTGAAAAACCAGTATTGTCAATCCCAAAAAAGTACCTTTACTAGAAAACATTTTATATGTACCTGTCCAAAGTCGTGAACCTGTAATTCAGTGGTTATCGTTGTTTGAGGTATAATTTTAGATCGAAAAAGGTCCTAGTCTAAAATGGAATCGGAATATCGCAATTAAAATAGAATAATATTCAATTCCCTTGAACCATACGAAAAAACTTACAACTTTACTTAGGACAATATGGTTTTTATTTAATTCTTTCGTCAATTTAGATATAAAGTCGACGTTGCGAATTTTTTGGTCAAGCTTATTCCACTTTCGTATTGCGATTGAAATAAATGACTCGGTAGTAAGGGACGTCTTTAAAAATATCTTGAAAATTTCAGAACATATAGTTTATTGTACTTTGCATATATGGAAGGCCAAGATTACATAAGTACTTTGGAGCATTTGATTAATATTATAAAAGATGTTTTATTTTTTTCTTCTTTGAATGCCTGTACCAAGTCAGGAATATGACAATTGTTTTCAGCTTTTAATTTTGCCATTTGAGAAGGGACTTTCTGTTTTGAATTTTCCTTGGATTTCGGTATTTTTGTTTTTTAACTGTTTTCTATATAAAAATAAAATTTCAGTTCTAGACCTGTAACAATACTTGCGGTTTCAAATATCAAGTTTTTAAAAATGTTTGTGAATAACATAAACTACAATTCTGACACAGTTCCGTGATATATTCAAAAATTGTCGATTGTATACTAGATACGGTTAATCTAAATTATTTCGAGATAGTCGGTATTTAAGTTTACGTTAAACATTTCGGTGTTTCTTTAAACTTATAAATATACTTTCACTATGATTGTTTTATTTTACGTCACTACTGAAAGTAACTCTCAGATGATTACGAGATTTACTCAGAGGGATATTTTAATCATTTAAGAATTAGCTACTATCTGGTATCTCAATATTTGAAGAAAAAAAATCCTAATTTCGGTTTTACTAGGATTATATGACCAATCATCCAGTTCATTCAGGTCGCGGTATATCACAAATCTGATCTATTTCTTTCGTCACCAGAATAACTGAATGAAGTGTCAGCCGAAAATAGCATAGACGATGATATAAGGTTATCAGTAATATCATTAATATGTAAAACAAAGATAAGAGGGTCCACAACTGATCCATGGTGAACACCAGCTGAGACAATAAAAAACGAAATAGACGAATTATGCCGTGACACTCTTTACTTTCTATCACGTTAATAATCTTCAAATCAATTTCATAAGCTGCCATCAATACCATAAGTATCGTTTTGCAGATAAGACCTCTTTGCAAAACTTTGTCTAACGCTTAAGATAAGTCACAGAATACAAAACAATTTCATTTATTTAGAAATAAATTATTTATTTATTTTCAAAGAATTTAAAGTGTATATTTGTATGAGTTGATGGACAGTGAATTTTTTTAGGAAGAAATCCTTATCGATATTCATAAATTAATCAATCAGCATATAAATGCCTTAACACAACTGTCTGCATTTCTTTTACAATAAAAAGAAAAATGCAAGAAACATGTCTGTAATTCAAAGGCAAGAATGAATCACGATTTCTGAAAATATGTAATAATATATATGATTTGCAATCTTTCAACTCGTCTAATATTTGTCTTTCTCGTACGGATTTGTTACATAAAATAATGAGCGGAATTGGTACCTTTCCTGGAAACATCATTAGCATTGAATGACTAATCTCATCAGACCAATATACTGTTTTTGGATCAAATATCTAAATGATAACTACTATTTTATTGGTATTTATTTGGATTTGCCATGAACCTACTACTTAGTATCAGCTTTTGTTTGAAGTAAGGGCATGTTAGCATGTTATCTATCAAGTTCGGGAATCATATTCATCCACACCATTTACAACATCATTTAGTTCATTATCATTCATAATACTTTGAAGAGGAGGTATCTGTTCTGAACCTTTATTGTATTTAGTCAACATTTTCGTTAATTTCCGATACTTCTTCTTGAGTTGCACGGTTTTCTGATATTAAGTCTGCAAAGCTTAAAAGATTTAACGTTGCGTCTACAGAAGGTGCAAATAAAGTTAAAAAGGCATTTACTTTTTTGGAACGTGTACATACAATGATTGGTCTGAACCTATCTGTATCAATAATTCTGTTTAATGGATTAAATTTGAATGAGCAAAACAAACAAAAATTATTAATTCAGAGCAAACAACAGACTTCTATAAGTAAATACCCTCATCCATAAGTAGATACCCTCATCCATAAGTTTGAATTGTTCAAAATATTTCTGAACTTATTTTGAAATCTTTTTTTGAATCTTTAAAATGTTTTTAACGTATTTTGACAAATTTTTGACTCTTAGCATTTTTTCAAAGATGAAGTTGTCACAATTACTCAGTAGCAGCTCAATCGTTCGCAAATATGTTATCAGCTGAGAAATATAAACTTGATACACGGGAAAACGTTCCATGTTACTGTCAACATTAAATTCAGAAAACTATCTTGCTTGTTACAGATATTTGTACTAACATGACATCTGTTCAAATGTATATATATGTTTTTAAGTTAGGCGGAGGAAGCTATAACCAATATTCTTTAAACCTTATCCTAGAGAATAAATCGGTGGAATCCTATAAACAAAGTTATGATTGTTGACAGAGAAAACATAATCAATGCATTTCAAGGTGATATGGAATGACCTAGTTTCTTTGGTCTTTTTTTCCTGATCATAGTTTGATATAACATCGACAAGTATTAGAATAAAAACAAATAAGGAAAAAGATGGACATAGCAGGTTGATAGATAAATGGCTATTATTTTTTATCTTCATGACACATGTTAAAAATTCTCTAGAGGTTTTAGATAAAATACATGCTTTTGATGGTCCTTTTAATTCTGTTGACAGTTATGATTTTTCTACTCTCTATACTACACTTCCACACAATCTTATCAAGAAAAAGTTTTCATATTTAATTAAATGGTCTTTTGAAAAATCTCATTACAAATTTATTTGCTGTAACTCGTTTAAAGCCTTTTTTCTGTAACGAAAAAGGAAAGTATGCTAGATACACTTACTGGAAATGTGAAGATATGATTGAAGCTTTAAATTTTCTCCTGGACAACATATATGTACGTTTCGGCGATAAAGTGTATCGACAAGTAGTAGGTATTCCTATGGGCACTAACTGCGCCCCTTTAATAGCAGATTTATTCCTGTATTGCTATGAATCTCAGTTTATGACCAAACTCAGTAAAGACACGTCATTGTTACATTTGGTTGATACATTCAACAATACCTTCCGTTATCTAGATGATATTTTTCGTTAAATAATCCAGAGTTCTCTAAATATACTACCGAAATTTACCCAACAGAACTTACTTTAACTAAATCTAACATAAACAGCAGTAGTTGTCCTTTTCTGGACTTGGACATTTCAATCTCTAAAGGAAAACTCCATACGAAAATTTACGACAAAGAGACGATTTTCATTCCCTATTGTTGATTTTCCTTTTTAGACGGCGATGTTCCTTTGGCTCCATCATACGGTGTGTATATATCCCAACTCGTTCGTTATGCCCGTGTGTGTAGTGATGTCATAGATTTTAACGAACGTAATCAATGCATCACTAGTAAATTATTAAGTCAGGGATTTCGTTACCATAAATTACGTAAAACTTTTGCTAAGTTCTTTCATAGATACAAAGATTTGATTAGTAAATTTGGCTGTACCTGTAGAAAACTTATTAAAACGGTATTTCACATCCTAAACTTTACGGTAATATTGTACTTAAAGCGCGGAAATCACTATATGATCCGTGTAAACTCATCGAACCTTTAAATAAACTTATTAGTTCAGGTTATCTTACCAATGTTGTAATTAGATCTTTGAATATAGTTTACATTGGCACTAATATCGATTTTGTCATCAGCAAATTAAAACATAACTAAATTTGTATTCTTTTCAAACGGGATGTTTAAAGACACACCCACGTTCATTTTGATCTATAAAGAGGTTAAACTCCTAACTATACTACTGTCTGTCGATACATTTATTTTTGGCATTGTACTAGTCATGTCTTCTTTGACTGTCCATGACGTTAAAATACTAAATCCCTGGGATGTGTTTTAGTTGATTTTAGTCTCTGATGCATGATTTTTTATTATTAATTGTTTTGGCTTTTAACTAGCTGTCAGTAACTGCGAGTACTCTCAAATCGTACTTTCTTGTTTATTTGACTTGTTGATACTAATTGTAATGCTTTTTTGTTATTTAATGTTATTCAGGGTTATATCTGGTCTATATACCAGCTTTGATAAGTGTTTGGTACTAATATAAATTTTCACTTCGTACTATGAACATCAAAATTATTTATTTTGTTAAAATATTTCCTTTCTCTATTGTAACTGTATACGTATACCTAACAACAAAATTATTTTATTTACCTGTGTTTAAAGTTATTGCAAATGGCTGATATTTTTGTTCGAGCATATTGTTTCTCTTAAATTGTTTAACATTTCATACCGATATAACATGTTACTTTTATTATTCTTCCTTAGTTTATTTATTTTGAATTTACATTGTATCATAGGTCAAATTTATTTGTTCAGTGTATGTTCAATGGTGTTACTATGTCCTTTGATTGAGTTAAGCTATTTCAGTTGATATTTTATAGTGTGTCTTTCTATGTTGTGATGTTACACTATTGTTTCAGAAAAAGGGTGAAGGTTTGGTACCATTAAAACGTTTAAACCCGCTGCATTTGTTTGCACCTGTCCTAAGTCAGGAATCTGATGTTCAGTAGTTGTCGTTTGTTGATGTGGTTCATAAGTGTTTCTGTTTCTCGTTTTTATATAGATTAGACCGTTGGTTTTCCCGTTTGAATGGTTTTACACTAGTAATTTTTGGGGCCCTTTATAGCTTACTGTTCGGTGTGAGCCTAGGCTCCGTGTTGAAGACCGTACTTTGACCTATAATGGTTTACATTTATAAATTTTGACTTGGATGGAGAGTTGTCTCATTGGCACTCATACCACATCTTCTTATATCTACATAAGTTGTCAGTGTGAACCCGTAGTGTACTGATGACATGTATTTTGGAGTATCATAAGTTTGCTAGTAAACTCAGTATAAACTGTTGAGGTTTAAGATTTATAAAAAACATACTATTGCTAAAATGAATGACAAAACTTCGTTTAATTGAATTGAAAATACATTTGTAGAATCTTAAATGGTACTCAAACTTGAAATTTGAGTGATCTTTCTATATCGTACGTGGAGAATTGAGAAATTATTAACTCAAACCAGTCTCAAACTTTAACCTCACCAAACATTCTTACTAGACATTAACAGATTTAAAGCATAATTTTTCAGCCCAAACGTTTTTCAGACGCAATCATGATTTAATTGAACGATATCTGTGTCACAGATGGCATGACTATGGTCTACTTGTCGTTACCATAATTCCGTTCTCATTTTCTCGATTGTGACATTACCGAAAGAGACTTATCACCAAATGTTAATAATGGATGTCATATGTGTAGCACTTCCGAAACACCTTATTTCTCAGCATGTTTTGGTTGGGTTCATATTTCTTTTTGTGTTGTCGTAAAAAAAACTTATTATAATTACCAGGATTGAAATTTTGTATTTTCGCCAGACGCGCGTTATTTTTAGCAGTGGTGTCTATTTTTATTGGTCATAGGGTTTCAAATTGCCCCTAATTTTTTTCTCTCTTTTTTGAAACACATAGAATAAGTTGAGACAACTGTAATAAGTTCCTAAAATCGTGATCGACGTATGAGTTACTCAGTCGATAAAATGAAAATTATGAGAGCATTACAAGAGATATGAGTATCCATTAAAGTTGGGAACACGGAAAAACGGTATGAAATACAGTTGTAGCAGATAAGATGACCTGGAAGGGATCCTTAGTACCAAGATTAATTTATGACACTGTTCTCAGGTTGAGATTGCATTCATCTTTAGATAAACCTGGTATGCAAGTCCATCAGGTAAACAGCAATGCAATACATCAGAATCTCTCAAAAAGACAGTTGTGATTTAAACCTGCTCAATTTCAAGAAACACGAAAATTTTACATATTAAGGTTTTTTTTTGTTATTTGGTCAGAAGCCTAAAAGTAAATGTATGATTGTTGATAAAATACGAATACTTATGTGCTATATTTTCAGTGACAGCTCTAGTTGCACATACATACCTCATTGCTATGGCAGACAAAGCCGAAAGTTTATATGAGGAAGAACTTCAAAAAAATCTATTATCCCATTCAAGGTACGTAGTGTTATAATTACAGTAGTACATTTATTCCCTCATAGATATAGACAGTTTATCACTATGGAGCCTCAATTTTTTTTAAAATTATGCTTAAACCCAATTACTGCACCAAAAAGGGTTTGCTGGTAGGATAAAACATAATATTAATGCTTTGTTATCAAATACTATACTAGTAGTTTAATTTTCCTGAGTTCTGTTTAAAACCGGTTTTCCACAAAGGATTTTGTTTTTCTTCGCATAACAATGCTTAGCTATAAGTTTCATGCAATATTTACGCCGTCTTGAAATTATAACTAAACGAAAATCGGTTCTGATTGGTTGCCGCCGTATGATGTTGCTAAGGTTCAACTAAATTGAATAAAATGTAGGATTGAAAACATGTCCACGACAAAGAAGATGATATCAAATACAGAAGATAAGTAATACAATTACAGTATGAATATCCAAGACCCAATCAACAGTTATTGCTTGATGTTGACGTAATTTGACAGTTCCCATATGTACAATGCATGTATGCAAATGTTTGTTAATACCTTAATATTCCATAAAATTTTAAATTATGCTATTTGTGAATACCAGTATGAAGCTATAAACAAAACCACAGCTTGAAACCATTTATTGGTCCAATTACCATTTTGGAGGTAAAATAAATATTCAGTATCAGTTATTAGGAGATGATTATAAACATTGGATGGAAATCACTCTTATTTGTGTTTTATGTGTTGTTTTTGGTGGGGACTGTCGACGTTATCTATATTTGATGAAATCATTGTACGTGTTATTTATTTGTAATAGGGACCTCGGTGGCCGAGTGGTCTAAGTAGTTCAACTACTGTAACACTAGCTTGTCAACACTGAGGTTGCGAGTTCGAATCCTGCACCTGGTAGGTGCGCTCGACTTCAACCTTAATTGACTAGAAGTACCAGTAATCATTCCGAAGGTCGATGGTTCTCCCCGAGCACTCCGGC
Source organism: Mytilus coruscus (assembly GCA_017311375.1). NCBI lineage: Eukaryota > Metazoa > Mollusca > Bivalvia > Mytilida > Mytilidae > Mytilus > Mytilus coruscus. The sequence continues at coordinate 41,019,556 of CM029604.1, read as the reverse complement.
TTCTTCCACCAATAAAAATTGACTGCAAGGAAATAGCACAATAGTGCTGAAAGTGGCGTTAAACACCACTCAATCATTTGTAATACGTTATTTGATATTGGGTTATTTCTTGTTTACCAGAAAAACCTCAATTAAAATAATTTAACATTGCCAATGCATTTTTAGTATAGGATATAGGTTAGATGCGTCAGTAAAGTATAAGTTATGTATTAAGTCCTGACGTCTATGACATTAAATATTGCCCTTTGCTACTCTTATATCAATGGATGTACAAAGAAGAAGTTAAAACAGCAACATAGCGACACAATTCCCAGAATAAATTTGTATATACTGTGAATGCGGACAAATATAACATTGTGGTCGTGTCTCAAACTATAAATATTGAATTAATGTGAATCCTCCTACAGCCATTATTATAAACGTATTCGCTTACCATATTGAGCTGTGACATAAAGTTACAGTATAGGTGCAATCATACTTTCACAGATTATTTTATAGTTTTCGTTTTCTTTTCTGTTGTGGTTGTCAGAAAGTTCTTGTCACGTGCCATTAAACTTTTGGACAAACTGTTTCAAAAAGACGAAGAAATGGCAACCAAAGCCCTTGATTACACATCTGAGGTATGGGGTCTTGAAGAAAAACCGTTACATTTTGGACACCAATTCAACTTGGAAGAATTTATTTCGCATCCCTCTGCACAGAAAGATGCTAGCAAACGGCTATTTCCCTACGAATCTACCCAACAAAGAAGCGACATCGACACAAAAAAGAATGAAAATCTCAGTCGAGAATGTACAGCATTTATCAAGGTTTTGTATTACAATTTATCTGTTACAGATTTTCTGCATATGTATTATTGATAAAAAGTAACACTAGTAATGCTATGAACTTCATTCACCAAATAACCATTCCGTTTAGTAAAGACATACATTTACATATTGTATATTTAGAATGTTGTAAGAGTGGAGAGTTAGATATGTATAAACTTATATTTGTAATCTAACCATTATTTTGTGTTCGTAAAATATAATATTTTAAAAATGATATCTCTTTCGTAGAATCACATTTAATCTAAAGAAACTCTATGTGTTAATTGAAAGATTCACAATCTTGAGATGATTCAGATCTATGTATGTGATTTTAATAGAGTGCATCCTGAATTTTGACGTCGTGTATTTACACTTGCAACTTTATGTATGGTTTCGTATGACGTTTCCTTCAGTTTGATTAATTGAGAAAAATTTTCTTGTATCTAGTATGACCAACATATATGTTTTTCCACATAACATTATAATAATAATCAATACTGTATATATATTTTAGCACCATTTGCACTGGAAGTCCACATGGAAATTTGTCACAGCACCAATCATCAAGCTAGTCGTAAATGTTGTAAGTTCATAAGAAAGAAAAACATACATATGTTTTCACAATTCCGTTGTTGTGTGTTGTCTTTTTCATGATGAGCGTTGTGTGTGTTAATTAATTGATGACGCACGTATAAACCATTCCAATGACTACATGTGTAATTATACCAATATAAGCGAAAGTGTTCTGTAATGGTTCATGAAATATTTGATCTTGGCTTAATTTTAGTGCAATTATCTGAATCCAAAGAAGTAGTTTTTATTTTTACGAATGTTATTGATGTGTTCACTTTCATTTCAATTGAACATTTCAGTATGTGATCGAGTTTGACGAATTGACGCATAAAAAACTCCTGGTCAATTTCAGAAAAGCGCTTCGGCCTCATAACATTTATAAAGTGTTGTTTTCATATGTTATAAATGGAAAGGAAACTACTGTTGCTCCTTTGATTTTTATTAAGTCTTTAATTAACGTAGTTATTCCTACGGTAGTATTCATAAACTAAATAATTTTAACTTTTTTCCAAATGTTTAAAGTAAAAACATTGGTACTAAACGCTTACAGTCCATCTAAATATAAAAAGGATAAATCGTATCTGTTAATAAAAAAAAAAAAGAATTTAATAAACAATTTGTGCTTTATCATAACTGAATTAATAGATATGTACTTCCCATTTTTCAGGTGTTTTTTGTAACAGCTTTAGTTTTGTTTAGCTATTTTCTCACCCGTGATCTAAACACAAAGATTTCGGTGTTAGAAGTCATGCTATTCTTTTACATGGTAGGGGATCTATTAGAGGAGTTATGGAGCATGGTAAGTACATTTCACTGTTGACAACTACATGATAACCCATTTTATTTTCAAAGTCAAAAACCTGTTTTTAAAAAGAAAGGCTTAATAAGGTTTATATATTATGAATGTTCTTGCGTTTGTTTGTGCTGTATTTCTGTCACGTAGTGTTTTAGCGATATTTTTTAGCATTGTCATAAAGCTGGAAGTTTGGCATGCCATGAAACCAGGTTCAACCCACCATTTTTTCTTAAAATGTCCTGTACCAAGTCAGGAATATGGCAGTTGTTATGAAATAGTTCGTTTCTATGTGTGTTGGCGTTTGGTTTTGTTGCACTTCAGTGTTCCTGTTGTTCCTTTGTTTTCCTCTTATAGTTGATGTGTTTCCCTCGGTTTTGTTTTGTAACCCAGATTGTTTTCTCTAAATCGATTTATGACTTTTTTGAACAACGGTATACTACTGTTGCCTTTATTTTTGTACGTGATGATCTATAAACTTTTGATTATAATGAATAAAGTGCAACCTTGTCTTCTTCTGAAATTACATATAATTTCTAAATACAACAAGGGAGGATTTCTTTTAAGAAGTGAATATAAAATTATCATGATATGATAACTATACCTTTTTAACAAGTTTATTAATCTTTAAGTAATTTATTAAATGTCTGTTTATATCAAATAATTGTCAGCGAACGAAAGAACATTATTGAAATGATTATTGTTTCAGTTTATCATCAACATTCTTTTCTTAATAATGTATGACGAAATACTTATCAAAAGATTGACCATTCATTAATAACTTTCAGAATTATGGAATTACGTCAAAACAATATCATGACTGATAATTCAGATTTTCATCCCAATCACCATAAAACAAACAAATGCACCCAATATTATCATACAAATAGAGACAAATGAAAAGATAAATATAAAAACATAAACATGATGAACATATGTTTTGGAAGCTCTGATAGTAATCAATACATGTCATTTTTCATATCGACTTTAGTATCACATACAAACGTCCATACCAGACCTAGGGCTTTTCCTTATGTAAACGACTATGAAAACCATACCAGCAAAAACTATCAAATACCTTCAAACGTTTTGGGATTTTACATTTCTAATCCTTTGTAAGAGATTTAGTCTACCGCCCTAATTTTCTAAATATGACTGTCACTATTCCATTAGTAGAAGTAAAGTTATACTTCAACCTGCGAAACTAATATCTATATTGCAATCACCTTGTTCGTCTGTCCGTCTTTATTCTGTTCATTTGTACGTCCGTCCGTTTGCTCAACAATTATTTCTATCACAATTTTCTAACAAACTACTTTTAACAGACTTGTCTTTTTTTTTTAACCTCTGCGTTTATTTATCAGTTTTGACTTAGAAACTAAGGTTCCAGTCTCCATATTGAAATAAGACGAATTTGGGTATTCTGTGCAGGTCCTATTTGGTCGTATATCTCCAAAAGTTGGCTATCAAATGTTTAGGTTTAAGCGTTCCATATAAAGAATAAATCCAAAATAGCGCTTCGGATGACTAAAATTTATGAAATATTTAGTTTATTAACATAATTACTTCTCATTTCATCAACAGCTTGACAGTAACGAGTTATAACGTTTGAGTAATTGAATTGCAGATCTATAAGTTGTTCAAATGTTCAATATGTTAAGTGACTTGAAATATTTGCGTCAAACATTTGTTCAATAGTGCTAACTAGAATGATTTCATATTTATTTAGACCAGAAGCCCAATAGTGATGTGTTTTTGCGTTTATGCGCTTTTCATATTTTTCAGCACATACTTTCTGGTTTCCGATTCTTTAAATTATGAGTTGTGTATACTAAACAAAACAACGCGTACATTCTTCATGTTCTTGTTTTACAACCATATGACAAACAATGCTTTATAGGGTTTGTATGGATATTAACCAGATTGCCTATAATGTTATCCTTCTGACATTACGTATATATAACAGATGCAAATCTTAACTTCTTCTCAGAGGTATGTTTAAGACACAATGTTTTTTTACGATATCGACGATATCGGTAATCATGTTTTCCCTATCTCAGATCGCTGTAAATAGAGTGTTTACCTAAAGATTTGGTTTTCTAATCATGTCATTTTGTTTTCATCTATTTTAGATGTTTACATTGACATTAAACTTTATTCTGAATTGATTTGTTCTTTTGAATAGTTAACACTATACCCATCTAATGATGAAGGTATCTTTATCGATGATATCAACGATATCGATTCAAGAGCCACAATTTTAGCCACAAATGTTTATCTGAAAAAGTTGTATATAAAGATAACATTTAGTTTCTACTGGTTTATCTGTTTAGCTATATATATATGGACATTTAAAATTTAAAACATTATTTGTTTCTCTATTTATTGTATGTAGTAACGAACCGAATGTTAATCTGCTACAGTTATTTGATTGACAATTAAGTCTATCCGAGTTAATCTGTAGATATCGTAAAAACATTTTCTTTTTTCATTTCATTAAGTTTAGTGTTTAGTTCATCGAGGATCAAACAACACATTAATTGACGTATGCACTTAACGCATGAGTTGATTATTAATATTCAGTCACTTCAAATATAAGTTCGATTAATGAAACGGTATTGAGACTATTGTGAGAACCAATACAACTGCTAATTTCAAACGTTTTTAAGCATTTCGGACGTTTTTTTCAAAATGGGTTGAAATGTGAATGTTTTGTACATTGTTGAGGACCTTACAAAATTGCCGTTGCCAAAGGGAAAATGTAATTTTTGAAAAACATCATTGACATAATGAATAGCCAATTGATAAGTCGCAGCTTTATGCACATTGCAGGATATGCTAACCAAATTAACGCATTTTGCATCACGTGTTCATATCACACTCTGTTCACCTCTGTGATACGAAGAAAATCTCTTCATGTGGAAATCAACTAAATAGAGGATAAAAAATGCACAGACAAAAACAAATGAACAGTACCAACAACATCAGATGTAACGCTAATTTGTAACAAATCTTATCTTACTCATTTTAAAATAGGATTTAATAGAGATAATCTGAATAAACTGCAAAGTAAGTGCAAACGTTGGATGTTGATATGGAATAAGCTGCGAGTAGGATATTTAGAATAGGAGAATTGTAGCAAGAGGCGAATTTAATTGTTAAATAAATCTACTTCTTGATGATATCGCTTTCTAGGTCCGACCACAAGATGGTAACTGGTCTCCACAGAGAATATTGCTTTATTTGTTTAACCTATGGAACATGTTGGACTTGTTTTGCGTCATTTTATACATTGCGGGCTTTGCTTTACACTACTTTGATCCAGAGATGCTTACTCATACTAGACGAATATACAGTGTAGCCTTGTTCATTATGTTTCTGCGCCTATTAAATGTCTTACTGTTGATAAAACGAATTGGTATCATTATCATAATGATCAAAGAAATGGTAAGTTTAAACAATATACAAAATACACCTCCGTGTCCAATTAAAGCAATAATGACCTAGTTTTTCTACATATTTGTTATCATTTAAATGTAAGTTCGTCACATGATGCCTGTTCTAACTATTTTTGTTCATGCCGTTAAGATAAGGTACAATGTAGTCATTTTACATCTTACAGTCCCCGAAGGTATCTCCAGCCCAGTAGTTAGTACATCGGTACTATGATTTTTTACAAACCTATCTAAAATTTTCAGTTAATAAATGTAGCAATTAGTTAGAAATTCAAGTTTTAACTCCGTGAGACAAAGTTGACCTAAGATGATTTGGGCTATTGTGAATAGGTCATTTTATGTCATATAGCTCTTCAACTGGTTCTTATACATTCTTGGCTTACAAATATTTGAGCCTTCCTGATGAAGTGTAATCCAGAAAAGCACTTCTGACGCATGAAATTTGTAAAGTGATGTTAATAACATAATGTTAACATTATAACACGAAGATGATATATGATTACCAGTGAGACATCTATGCACCTGGGACCAAAGGATTTTTAAGTCTGTTATTCACCAGATAGAAATAGAAAAGCCTTTTGTTTCCTTTCTACACTTCAAAAAATTTGAGAGGAAAAGAACAAAACGATTTTGCATTTTTTATGTTATTTTCGGATTAGGATTTATAACATCAAATACATTGCAATGGAAACTCAAAAAGAAAATGTTTTTTGATACAGCGAGACAAAACGTGACGTTTTGAAAATGAAAGATAGACAGTTTTAGAAAGTTTAAAATGGATGCAACTTTGGTTTGCTTGTATTCCTTATGTTTAGCACATCCAAGTTGTATTTTGCTTAGATGTTCGTAGGTTTTTTCCGCCAGTATTCATTAAGCTAGAATAATAATAGTAAAAAAAATGAATGTAAAAAGTGTAAATGAAATAAAAAAAAATATTTTCAGTTGGTGGATCTGGTCGAATATTTGGTGATTCTAATACTATTTATATTAGCTGCTGGTATAGTTTACCAGGCAAATATCTACCCTAATCATACAGTTACGGCGTTTCCAAGCAATATCTGGAACTGGCAAATTTGGTCAATCCTGAAAATACCTTACTGGCAGGTTTACGGAGAGTTGTATCTGGATGTTATTGAAGGTTTGTGTGAAATTCAGTTTGAAATAAAATAAAAAAATATGGCAAATAAAAGATTCTAATATTTGTTTTCAATCAGTATTATTACTATAATGTTAATTTATTTCTTAATGAATCAGATGAGTAGTTTCTTTTTCTTTTATTTAGAAATATGTAGATGTGGTATCAAATGTCCCCCAGAGATTAAAGGGAAATGGGTGTTAACATCTAAAGAGCACTGTACGGCTTTCAACAATGAACAAATCATATACAAAATAGGACATTATGAAAGGCATCGGGTTGAAAAATGTGAAACATATCAAAAGATATTACCATCAGCCTGATCTATGTTAAAAAAAGACAAATCAAAAACAAATCAGGCAGATAACAACCAATGCGATCCACTAAATTACAGGGGTTTGACTTTAGACAGGCATGAGGTTTTTTTCAAAGAAACAATCTTTTTATATATTTTACTTTTCTAAGTAATAGTTGACTTTAGGTATATTTTCCAAATGGACAAAACGTTTATTTATTTTATTTTTCAAAGTCGTTTTGCTCCTGTAACCCATGCAGGCCGAGGTTACCGAAAGTTATCTAGTTATTGTAACTATTTCGTCCTTATCTTGTCACAAGCGACTTTTTATTAGCTAGATAGGCAAAAAGTGCGTTATTTCTAAGCACAATGAACGATAAGCAGATAACGTAGGAACGGTACCGCCTACAATAAACTTTGCACTTTTGTAAAATTATTGATTTACGACTATAGACGATTTAATTTTGTTGTAGCGGGTAAACAAATCTATACGTTCCATATATTTCCAAGTAAGACTTCTTGTTAAAACAATCTTTATGGTAGGCTAATTAAATATCTGAAAGAGTGAGTCATTCATGTACAATATTGAAAACAAAGCCATTCTACCGTCAAATTGTGCCTGTATATACTATTTCAAAGACGTACACAGTCAATTTAAGGTAAAATGTACGTTATGATCGATCTCAAGTTTTTTTGTTTTTTTCAAATTTTGCATGACAAAACTGCGAAGTTATAAATATCGAAAAATATATGTAACTTTTATTCTTTTTCACGATTTTTCTTAATGAATATCCGGTACAAATAAACATTATACACCTACACAATATAAGTATCTCATAACTGTTTTGTAATTTGACTTCAAATTATTTTTGTCGAAATCATTTTTTATGAATTCTCTCAAAAATATATATATTGATTTATAGGGGATCATCAAACGACAACGAGCTAAAGGGGTCCATCTATAATGTTTGTTAAGTATAGAATCTTGCGCACAAGAGTGAAAAAGCACCGAAAAGCCAAAAAAAAAAAAAAAAAATGCATTACGTCTTGACTGCATTATGCATCGAATTCTAATTTTTCGAGGTTTTTAGATATTTCATTATACTTGGATGGTCTAAACAGTTAACAAAACAAATTCCGCAGGACACATCAATTGTATACCAATTAAATGGAAATTGTAGTGAAGCAACATATAATTTTTAAAGATAATTTAAGAAAATTGGAAGAACGGGTTTTTTAGATGAAGCAATTTAAAGACAATTTTATTCAATTTTTGTTTGCGATATTTACGTGTATTCTATATACACTTGTACTTTTTCTACAGAATATAAAAATTCTTTATCTTCTGAAGTATAAAAAAGTTATGAATATAATTATATATTTTTGGTGATATTCATACGCAGTTTCACGTGCTCTTGTTGCGTAGAAAAATTTCAGACAAATCAATTAGATCACAACTTAACGTGCCAGTTATTAATATAATTTTATTCTAGTTTATGGTTCACAAGTTACTGCCTAAATTGAGTAACACCAATATAACCACAATTGTACTATCTTATTTACAGTTTTGAATAAGACGTAACATTTCATGGCATATTTATATGTAAATAGGTCAAAATATTATTCCAGTATATATATAAAATAAGAAGATGTGGTATGATTGCCAATGAGACAACTCTCCACAAGAGACCAAATGACACAGAAATTAACAACTATAGGTCACCGTAGGTTATGATTATTTGCTTTTACAATTACAAATTGACAGCTATCTGGACCTTTTTTTAAATAATCATTATGAAAGCCTGTTTACATGTTATCATGTCCAAGTATATGCATGGACAAATAAATTTGTAATTTAGTAGCTTTTGATATTGGACATTTTAAAAGATTTTCTGTAATTCATGTCTTTTTATCAACTTTAAGCCAGATATATATGGATTATATAGTGTAAATGTATTTAAGGTTCAGATGATACTGGATGCACAGATAATGCTACATTATGGAAGAACGACCCTTCATTTAAGAGATGTCCTACGTCTGATTTGATACCTCCAGTAATTGCTGCTACATATATGATGTTAACAAACTGGCTACTACTAAATATTGTTATTGCAATGTTCAGGTACATTTATTTTCATAAACAAACTACGTTTTAGTCACGCTAAAAGTCTTCGCAACGCGATTTGTCTTTGATTAAGTATGATTTATTCTGTTGGTTTTATGACATTCATCGTAGCTTTTCTCTGATCTCTGAATTGATTTCATGACTCTCCATAGATAGTTTTATAGCTAAATTCTTAAAATAAATCGAAAATGGTGCATATCTGCCGCCGTGTTCGTATCACTATCAACTGAATAACGTTACTATAAATTCTGCTAATTATCCAAATGCTAGCCAACAAGTATGTCACTTTTAATGACACCTCAATATGGGAAAAGTTATCTAAAAAATCCAGTTTGAAACTTATTGCAACACCATTACTTGTAATCAATTATATATCAATATACATAGTAAAATGTTTATGCTAATGTCTTGATTATGTTTTGGAAAGGAATTAAGTTTTGATTTATTGATAAAATTGCAAATTCGGGTTGCTAAAAACTCAACATCTCGTTTAAGACTATTTAGATTAAAGACAAATTGAATTTATAACTGTATCATTTTCTATTTTAGTGCACGGTTTGACTTAATAAAAGAAAAGTCCAGTCAGAAATGGCGTTACCATCGACATGCAGTAGTGATTGAATACGAACATAAAATACCATCACCACTGAACATTCCGTTTAGAGTTCTCACTATCTTATGCTTGGCACCTTGTTTACTTTGTCCAAGTTGTAAAGACAACGATATTACAGGTATTGTTTCCTATATTGATGACTTTTGATCCATGCAAACATTTATTGTATAGTGGTCAATTTTTTGTCGATAGCCAACAAGAAAGAAAACCTTCTTTGAAAACCTAACCAAATATAAGATGATGTCCGCTTGAGCACCTGTTGGACTCGCATGTCCTGCTCTAATAGCTGTATCATCCTTTTGAAAGTTTGAAATATTAATTTGGGAAAAACATCTATCGGTTATAATGATAAATGAGATAGGGAACAGATTGTTGTGTAAACAAATGATCACAAAACATCGTAATCTTTTATGCAGATTTAAGTAATTACCAAACAATGTAATTGGTCTTTAAAACGTTCGACGAGATCCAAACTATTTCATTTAAGAAGCAGCCTGGTGGGAGCAAGATTATATAATATGTTTTTTAATAGGACCGCATACTTGTAATAATATAAGGAATAACACTTTATAAGTTTTCTGCGTCTGACTTTTTAAAATTGAAGCCATCTTGGTTCTCGTAGAGATGTGATGTGCTTTTTAAAGAGTGATATTTGCAAACAGAATAGCATGTATATAAAAAAAATCAGAAACATTAACTTTTCGTAAGCGTTGAAAAATATGTTCTTCTTCTTCTTTCTAAAGGTGTCAGACCACCAATTCACTCCCTCCAATTTAGAACGTATGTAAAAGTAGCCCTACTCCGACAAAAAATAGTGCTTTTGATGTCATTGTTTACTTAAACTAACCAACAAATTTGCCGAAATGAAACTTTTGGTGAAAGATAAATATATTTAGACCATTTTGAGCCAAAATTTACTTGTCTATGAGTTTGCATTAAAAATTGAGGTTTAATGCGCTCTATAGTATACTAATTTAAGATTTCCAGAAAACCAGGTGTTATTTTTAGTAGTACTTGTCCTCCCAAAGGCAGTTCTTTCTTACAAGACTTTAAACATGGGTTGAAAATTGGCATGTAGAAAGATGATACATGTACAATTCAGGATATACCTGGTTTCTATGAAGTTAAACTTGAGGTAAATTTTTAAGAAAGCTGTGAAAATTGCAAAATTTGGTTGAATAGATAGGGATTTTGAATTGGTGGTCTGACACCTAAAACAAATGTTGTGTACCGCCATTAAAAGCTTGTACATATAAATACACATATGAAGTTTTCCCTTCAGTCCGAAGATGTTATTTCCGTGTATGAAATATAAAAGATAAAAAAGGCAATGTTGTATCGAGCGACTCCATTACAATATAATAGCACTACTAATGTCTTTTCAGGAACCACTCACCAAATTATGCTAAATGCGCAACGTGAATTTGCAAAAGATATAATAGGAAGAGAAAGAGATCGTGATCATAGGAAATAACTAATTAAATATTAATAAACATAAGTGAGATGTATGACTTAACAATTCAATTTCTTGTTGATTGAATGTATGGATGTTGCAGCAATATTTCACTTTAGCTGTTGACCTGAGAATGTTTGACATTATCCATGTTTTTTCGAACCTTGCTTTAATGTATTTTATACTGTGTGTTTCATATTATTTCTTTTTAAATTTGTGAAACTACAAAAAATAAACTTTGTGTGTATTTTTGTGCAAATAATATAAATACATGTCACGATAAAAAAAATCTTATTTACGCAATACAAAATGTTCAACCGAATCGTTCTTCTTTGCTCACTGTAACAGTATATTAATTGCAACTCACACTGCAAGTACAATGACATATGCAGTCAGTGAACATTGAATAATTTCTCTAAATGTTAATGATTATCTAAATGTATAAACAAGGAGATGTGGTTTCAATACCAATGGGATAACTTTCTAACAGAGACCAAATGAGGTAGAACACGTAGAAGTTTGTAACAACATGCCACTGTAGGGCAAATTTCATACCGCATAGCAAGCTATAAAAGGGCCCTTACATGACGAATGTAAAACAATCGAAACGAGAAGCAGATTTAATGCCGTTCAATACAGTAGGTAAACCCACTGTGAATGCAGTTCATATATGGCTTTAATACACACATCGTTTTTTACGTTTAAGTCAGCACTTTATACAACATCTTAACAGTTTATCATGTTTATAGTGACATAGAGTGATTCCCCTTGAAATGGATTCTTTATACAAGATATAACAGTTCCCTTTGTCAAAAAATCCGTAATGGTTTATATCATTCAACAGCATTCCAAATATATAATTAACGATATCTAAAATCACACATTGCTGACTGATACTTAATTGTATCCTATACAGTATATAAGTTTTCATTGTAGAAACAAAATTAAAATAAAGTATGTGTGTACAATCATCAAGAATTAATATTAAAATAAATCCAATAAACTGAAAGATCTCCTCAAAAGTAATGAAAAGGTTGGGCACATGCAAAGATGTTTAACACCGCCACATTTTGTAGGTGACTGTCTTAAATTAGGAGCATGTTGTCAGGGGTTGTCGTTTGTTGCTGTATATCATATGTTTTTTTTTTTTTTTTTTTTATTTCTTGTTTTGTACATAAATCTGACCGTTCTTTTTCTCAAATGAATCGGTTCCTTTTAAAATTTGCTTTGCGGTTTGGGTTTTGCTCAATGATGAAGGACGTACGGTGATCTTTACATGCTAACATCTACCCCATTTGGTCATTGATGGATAGTTTTCGCACTTGTCAAAAACAAGAAGATCAAAGAAGCCATGTCATTTAATTTCACATTCAGATATTGATTATGTTGTTTCCATTAACAATCAAAACTTTTCTGATTGAGTTCCATCAATATATCCTCCAGAAATTACAGAAACAACAGACACGGCTTCCTCTGACTCATTATTAGACTTAAACCTCGAATTTTACATAAGTGGTCATCTCAATTCCGAGACGAGACGATTATAATTTTGAAATTTAAAATTTTCCCCAACTTAGCAGCAATATATCAACTTCATCTGCATATGAGATGTACATTTCCAAACTCATTCGTTATTCAAGAGCTTGCAGCTGCTACTCAGATTTTATAAAACGTCACCAGTGTCTGAGCAGAAAGTTGATGAACCAGGGTTACGTTAAAGAAGGTTTCGTCCTTTTTCTAAAATGATCCTCGTAAGATAACAAGTCCTTGTTGATAAATATTCCTCATCAACTTCACAAATAATACATGATGGTCTTGAAATATAGATTCTAGGCACTGACTTATTTATCATCTTGATTACGTGTTATAGTGATATTTTTATTTGTCTTTGTATATTTTTAACCTTTACTGTTCAATCCATTTTTGGTAATATCCTTTTGGCCTGGCGCGGTAATCATACATCCCCCGTTGTTCTATTGTGCTATATATAGATATAAGAAGATGTGGTATGAGTGCCAATCAGACAACTCTCCATCCAAGACAAAATTTATAAAAGTAAACCATTATAGGTCAAAGTACGGTCTTCAACACGGAGCCTTGGCTCACACCGAACAGCAAGCTATAAAGGGCCCCAAAAATTACAAGTGTAAAACCATTCAAACGGGAAAACCAACGGTCTAATCTATATAAAAAACGAGAAACGAGAAACACTTATGAACCACATCAACAAACGACAGCTACTGAACATCAGATTCCTGACTTAGGACAGGTGCAAACAATTGCAGCGGGGTTAAACGTTTTAATGGTACCAAACCTTCACCCTTATCTGAAACAATAGTGTAACATGACAGCATAGAAAGACATGGTCATTTTTTGTATTCTTGTCTTCCAGTTTTGCTTATGTGCTTTGTCTAAAGAGTGTGTATATGCCATTTTGTTTTTCTTTGTTGACATAATTGTTTGTTTTATAAAGATTAAGATTATAACACAATGTTGACTCCTATTATGTTTGTTGGTTCTGCTCACACATTGTTGTCAATATATTGGAATTCTAAGCGATTGCCATACAAGTGAGAGGTTTAGCTAGCTATAAAACCAGGTTACATGCACCATTGTCTACATAAAGAAAAGCCTGTACCAAGTCAGGAATATTAAAGAAACTGTTGTTTTCCAATTGTTTGATGTGTTTTTTCTTTTTACTTTGCCATTTGATAAAGGACTTTTGCATTTTGAATTTTCCTTGGAGTTCGGTATTTTTGTATTTTACTTTTTATTGACATTGTGCACACATCCTTACATTAATTGAACAAACAAATATGCAAACTGTTATAATCAAACGTAAAATACACATACAAATAGGTACCGATTATCAGGGTTGTCTGCATATTGATATTTTACAATATTTATATGCAGACAACCATATTATCGATTTATCGGGTTGTATTTGTTTTACCAGCAAACCGGAAGATGACGTTGATAAGTTCGGGTCAACACCAGGTTTTGTGGGGTTTGTGTTACCCAACTGTTTTGTTTTCTGCGTAATATTTTGTTTTTGTTGTTTTTGTGATTTTGTGATTTTTAGCTTTTGGCCAAGGAGTTTTGATGATTTAAATTTAATTTGAATTATAATTTTCAATTGCCATTTAAACAAACCAGCCTTATTTTTTCATCTTCTTGTTTGATTATTCATTTCATTGTGTTTTGATTTTTTAAGTGAATCCTTCGCAAAGATCAGGTTTTACACACACAGTCTTCACAATTAAGAACCAGAAAATAATACCAGTTCGTTGATAGATGTTATATTCTTATGTATACAAGTAAATGATCGATTTTTCATATAAAAGTTAAGTACTTGTAATAGGATGGCTGTCATGTTTTTCTAAGCAAAGACTTGAAGTGTTAAGATTCTATTGTTAACTTGAAAATACAGAAATTGTTTGTATTTTGTATAAGATACATCTGTGGTCGAAACGAAAGCGTATATCCTGGAACTTTAATGTGGTTAGATTATGTCACAATATGTCTGTAGAATACTTAATGCAGCCGGGAATTAGCAAATAACTGTTTTTTGAAAGTGATTAAAAGTAAATAACGAATATTTGATGAACAGCTGTGGTATACCAAACTTTGGAATGACAATTCGAACGTGAAAGGAAACAAGTCGAGACTTTATGGACGTTACAAGAAGGACCTGCATCCTGAACACTAATGCCACGCCACTTACGCAGTTATTATGTTAACTTAGATTTGGAGCTTTACCTTTGTCTGTCGAGACGGGTCGTTATACGAAACCACCAATACCGTTAGATGAAAGAATTTGTCCATTTTGTCATAATGCAATTGAAGGTGAGATACACTATTTGATTAACTGTGACATTAACAGTGACTTAATTTAATTTGTTTCGCAGAGCTATGGTCATGGATAATTCCTTTTTACAAAGTCAGATTTTGATCAATTTGTATTTTAATACAGAATGCTGAATTACAATACGAGCTATCAAATTTGGTGTTTAATATGATAAGAAGACGTCGAGCATTGAAAAGCAATTTGCACTCTTAATGGCATACTGCCGTAAAAGTCAAAATTACATTTCATTTATTTTTTAATTTTATTGTATTAATTTTTTATTTTAACTGAGAGGCTTTATTAAAAACAAGATTATATAATTTTATTCTTCACAAACTGTTTATGTATTTAATTGCTAAATGGGGCGAAACAAAATTAGCACACAGCATATGCTTCACATATTTCTCAGATGATGATTGTTTTGCTTTTTCTGATACAAATATTTTAACCTTTCACTACTTAAATGCATTGAACAAACTAATTTACATATACTTAAGAATACTTCAGAATTGTACACTTTCCTAGGATCAAATCCTGCATGATTAGGAAAATATTTGGAAAATAACTAAGGCTTGGAATTCTGTAACGAAATAAACTTCATTACACTTCCTAGTACAATTCGTTTTCAACTTGTAATGTTGTCGCTTAACCGACATCTACACAAATTCCTGAACTATTTTGAACGCTATTTTGATAATATTAACATGTACCCTTCTTAAAAATTTAAATGCCAAGGTGGCAATAAACAGCAATCAGTCGATGATCATTATGTTTGACTGACAACAGTCATAACACCATAGCAAAAACAGAACAAACCGAAAAAGAAAAGCAACAAACAAGCAGAAATAACGTAGGAAACTAAAGATGAGCATTTTGAACCCTTCCAAAAACCGGAACGAACTCAATTGGCCCGCTTGCTTAATGTAAGAAGTGTGTCCGCTTCAATAGTTTTTTTCAAAAAGATCTGAGAAAATGAGCTGTGTAATATACAAAACAAACCCGTTTGGTATAGTCTCAATGTGCATGAAATACGTACCTAGAATGACCTTCATGTACATTCAAGACCTTTGTTAAAAGCAAATACTGTCTCATCGGTACACACGGAAAATTAAGTGCTGCGTGAATAAAAGGAGATGTGAGGTCTACGTCAATGAGACAGCAAGCCAACTATTGAAATGACAGACACACATCTAGAGGGGGAGAGACGTTTAATCTTTGACAATAGACATGTTTCCTAACAATATGTCTTATGAGTGATATCAGTTTTGTATACTAGTATTATTTTTTTCAGCCAGCAGTGTACACGGATAGTGAAGTGAGTAATAGAAGGAGAATCAGATGTGGGTTATTACAAAAATAAACATTGTGATGTAGACAAATAGACAGGTGACCATACTATATGTCTCGATTCCAGAAAGGGGGGTTGGGGGCATTTACGTGTTTTTGATCAGGAGAAAAATATGATAGAGACTCATTTTATGCTTAATTATTTTTGGAACAATTTAATTTAATATAATACGTATATAACGATCCAGGTTTTTACCAATACCTTCTTTGAGGAAATTTTGCAAATTGTGTACTATATAAGGTTTTCAAACCCTTCACATCGTATGCTAACCTGTGAAAGAAGTAGCTTGTTTTGTTACGTATTATGTTCGGAAAACGATTTTTTTGTGTTTTACTTTTTCTTTTTACATTGTACATTTTTACATTTTTGATCAGGAGAAAAATATGATAGAGACTCATTTTATGCTTAATTATTTTTGGAACAATCTAATTTCAATCTGCACAGATCACAACTTCATAAAAGACGAAAAATGCCAAAAATCCTACAAACGTATATAATACGTATATAACGATCCAGGTTTTTACCAATACCTTCTCTGAGGAAATTTTGCAAATTGTGTACTATATAAGGTTTTCAAACCCTTTACATCGTATGCTAACCTGTGAAAGAAGTAGCTTGCTTTGTTACGTATTATGTTCGGAAAACGATTTTTTGTATTTTACTTTTTCTTTTTACATTGTTTTTTTTTATTATCTTTTTGAAGAAAATGGGGGTGCCGTGGTGTAGCTTTTTTGAATGATAAACATCAGCTATAAAATGCGATAATATTTTCAATGTTAAGCAATTAGGTAACAACTTTTTGAATCTTTTTGATACATGAAACATAGATATGAATAAATTTAAAGAAGATGCAAGGTATAATACATCAATAAAAACAGCAACCCAACAACACACACCTGAACTTTCTGAAATTCGCTGTTTTTACTTTATAAGATTGTCAGTTGAAATAAACACCACTTTCACGTGCAAGGAATGGTGTTTTAATTATGACGACATTAAAGAGAAGTGTATTAGCAAAAAATACTTAGAATTTTAGCGCGAGACTTTTTTTAACGCAGGCCTACGTTAAATTGGCGAGTTACAGTGTTGTGCAATGCCGTCAATCCGAGTAGATGTAGATTCCATATCACAGAATGGTATCGACAACAGACGAGGTATAGCATAATTTCTTCGTAAACGATTAAAACGGCTTAAGACTAATTTAAGTCGATGCCAGAGTAACACTGGCATAATTATTTTGTAACGGGAAAAAAACAAGTCGTAAGTCGAGGTTGACATCAGTATGGAATCCAATGTTACCACTGCTGAAGGAGCAGTTAAAGTGATTACATTCAGACAGAATACTAGTATTACAGAACAAAGACAATTGCATATTAAAAACGGCTCTTTTTAGAGTCAAAAACCATTTTAAAAAGAGTCTGAACATTGTTGATATAAAAAGATATAATCACGAATTTTAGGAGATTTGCTGTATTTTTTTCTTCATTTTCCTCTTCTTTTAGTTTTCGCTTATTTTTTTTTCTTCCAGAAAATAAGTCAGACTCCAAAGAGCGTGTACGTATTTGTCTGCGCTGATTTCTCAAAATTAATAGTCTGTGTGTCAATTCTTTAATTTTTCGCTTCACACACATAAGGTATAGAACCACTAAATCGGGCACGATCACAAAGAAAATACAAGAAAGTAGTACATATTGTAAACAAAATAGTTCCTACGCATAGCTGTAACTTTGTCAAAAAGTAAAACCAAATGGGTAATTTTGGTAGCAAATGAAATCTCCAAGTCTTGTGATCACTGTATAGAACCCTTGATGAATGTTTGTTATGAATAATTAAATAAATATATGAAATTATGATAGGGGCATATTTGCCATGTTGCTCGGATCATAAGTACCTGTTTTTATTCTACTCATATTCGGGAACCAGTTCCCTCTGATATTCCAGAAAACACAATTGAAGCATGTGCGTGTCTGCGTTTCTGTAAAGTAAAATCTTTTTTTCACTCCAAAAAAATACAAAAGAAAGCAAGTGTTTATTAAAGTAGACTAGACACATGTGCTAAATCTTCACGATGTGATTTTCTGACACAATGGCGTTAATGTGTGTGAAATATTTGCCACTGAACGTTAAGCAGAAAAGAACTAATTAATCAGCTATATTTGAAACAAAAACAAATAGGCAGTGCTAACAGTATTATACGATAAAAAAAAGTTTCAGTTATCAATGCACACGGAAAATTAAGTGCTGTGTGAATTGAGACAGCAAGCCACGTCAATGAGACAGCAAGCCAACTACAGAAATAACAGACAGACATCTAGAGGGAGAGACGTTTAATCTTTGACAATAGACATGCTTCCTAACAATATGTCCTATGAGTGCTTACAGTTTTGTATATTATTTTTTTCAGCCAGCAGTGTACACGGCTAGTGAAGTGTGTAATAAAAGGAGAATCAGATGTGGGTTATACGTCAATGGAACAGCAGCCCAACGACAGAAATAACAAAAATAAACATCGGGATGTAGACAAATAGACAGATGACCATACTATATGTCTCGCTCTTAAAGTCTTGATTCAAGGAAGGATATATACAAATTCAATAGGAAAAATGTATCAAAGATCTGCTGTTAACACTCAATTCTATAAATAAAGGGGGAGGGGGAGCTTTACGAAATGAACACACACACGTTAAAGAAAATGTAACGGGGTTAAATTAAAGTTATTTGCCTTATATCTCAACCATCCCCCTTTTACAAAGTTAATAGGAGATAAAAATAGAATAGTTATATCTAAGAATTCATCCCGTCGCCTCAACGTACGTACGGGTTTCACTCAGTCCAAACAAGGGCTAAGTTCTTAACAGTGCTAGACTGTAATTTCTAGACTGCGGTTAATTTACACTTTTTGCAAACTAAGTAAACTTATTTGTTAAGATTGTTCAATGAAAAAGGTATAGTTATACGGAAATATTTCAAAGTTTTGCAAAGTTTGTGTTTTTTATCAGGAGAAAAATATGATAGAGACTCAATTCATGCTTAATTATTTTTGGGACAATTTAATTTCAATCTGTGCAGATCACAACTTCAACTGAACGTTAAGCAGAAAAGAACTAATTAATCTGCTATATTTGAAACAAAAACAAATAGGCAATGCTAACAGTTTTATATGATAAAATTTTTTTCAGTCATCAGTACACATGGAAAATTAAGTGCTGCGTGAATAAAAGGAGATGTGAGGTCTATGTCAATGAGACAGACAGACGTCTAGAGGAAGAGACGTTTAATCTTTGACAATAGACATGTTTCCTAGCTTTTTTCAAATGATAAACATCAGAAATAAAATACGATAATAATTTCAATGTTGAGTACTAGCATCCGTCGTTGTAAAATTTATAAGAAATCGTCTCCTCAGACATTCCCTGTGTATATCTTGAACGAACATTGCCACAATCATTCGTATGGTTACTTTATGAAATTATATCGCATATCCATGCAAGACAAAACCAAGGCCACATATAGGACAAAACGTCTTATCATGTTTTTTGCTTAAATCCCCTTAGTATAACACTGTATATTGTATTTCTCATTTTGGCAACCCATACGATATTTGTGTCAGACAAAAAAAAAAAAAAAGTAGAAAATCCGAAAGGGTAAAACTTCACTTGAAGTTGCAATACAATTGATTCCAATGATCAATTACCATGTTCTTGCTAAATGTGACATTAAGATTGGACAAGCAAATAGCGCACATAATACAGAATCAAGTCAACGTACTCCCGTTTATAAAGAAAAATACATCGATTATAAAATTACACAAATACAAGAAAATACTTGTCTTTAAATACAATTTGAAGTGAAATTGATATATGAATAAGTTCACAATACTTATGCATACTTGTATATTTATATATAACAGGAAATAATATCTTTCGTTACAATATTATTAAAACTTCCTAGTTAATGTTGAGATGTTTGTAAAACAACATCCGTCTTTCATACCACAATAGGTAATAACTATGTTGCAGTTGCTGTCCGTTTTTCACGTTGTGATTGTACTATTTTGCAGAACTAGAGTAACACATTCCAGGGGTAAGATGCATCTGTTTTTATAAGATGATTAACTAGTATTCTTACTATTCGTACACTGTTTACGAATTGATAATAGTTAACCAAGATTTTGAGAATTCGTCAAATATTCTGTTATATTATATCAACGAATAACAATTACAAATTATACTACAATTTTTTTAACAAATGACCAAGAACATTATTATCATGATATGACGAAAATTCTGTTTGATTGCATATTTACTTTTATTCAATATCTTACAATGGTTAACACAAATCTATAAATTGTTTTGTTTTAGTAGAGCAATCACGAGTATTTTTAGCAAACGAAACACATGAATGGTTTGATGCAACGCGCAAGTGTACACTGCTTAAAAACGAAAGGGCCATTGCTTATTCGCCTTCCCCAACGCAGTTTGGATGGACGAACTTTTCTGCGGAATATTTGCCATGGGTAAAGTATTTAGGTAAGGACAGTTTGTGAATATTGTTGAAATACCTTTTATTCAGTTATAAACAAGAACATGTCTATGTATGAAACGCCAAAAATGCCCTAGGATGCAACTCTTAATGTAATATGTACGTTCAGCGATTTCGTCTTTTAGATTAGTATGTTTCTGGTTTATGTAAAAAGAATTCATTTTTCCTTTCTGTGCTTTCATGTTGACGTTCAATGGTTGCATCCTTATAAATGGAAAGCGCAAGCGAAATAAACGTCATATTTCAGATTTCTTCCGTCAGGTCAAGTTCCTATCACGGTACGGTTGTAAATCGCTAAGTCAGCTTAACCATTGGTTGGATACCCTAATATACAGGATGAACAGTTTATGAGTTCTCAAATTTATTATGCTGCTAAGTTTTTCGAACTTAAGTCAGTCTCGATTTCTGATTATATGTTCGGATCACTATGCAATTTCCTTAAGTTATGCATAGGTAAAAACTATTTAAATAACGTCCAGTTTTACGTCCTTCTGTAATAAATGATATTATTAATTACGTTGTATATATTTAAAAACAAAGAGATATGGTCATGATGGTATGTGTGGAAATCTACATTGATCACTGTAAAAAACGTTGTCGCTATTTCAAGGAAAACTGTCTTAACAGAACTGCACATCGTCAAAAATGCCTTATAGATTTAACAGAGAAAACTTTTATTAAAGTATTTTGGGTGATAGTTACTAATATTTTATCTCCTTAGAAATGCTGTACTGTTTATGTAGTGCATTTATTGGAAGTTCAAATAAAACATGTGTTTCTCGTTTCTTGTTTTCTGTACAGATTAGACATTTGGTCTTTCTGATTGAATTGTTTTACACTAGTCATTTTGTGGCCCTTTAAAGCTTGCTGTTCGGTGTGAGCCAATGCTTCCGTACTTTGACCTATAATTAAAATTGAGAATGGAAATGAGGAATTATATGTCAAAGAGACAACAACCCGACCAAAGATCAGAAAACAGCCGAAGGCCACCAATAGGTCTTCAACACAGTGAGAGAATCCCGCACCCGGAGGCGGGCTTCATCTGCCCCTAAACAAAAATGTGTACTAGTTCAGTGAAAATGGACGTCACACTAAACTCAAAAATATAAATTAACTAAAATTAAAAACATACATGATTAACAAAGGCCAGAGGCTTTGGACAGGCGCAAAATGCTATTTCAAGGAAAACTGTCTTAACAGAACTGCACATCGTCAAAAATGCCTTATAGATTTAACAGAAAAACTTTTATTAAAGTATTTTGGGTGATAGTTACTGTGGACTAACGAACTAGAGGCTCTTAAGAGCCTGTGTCGCTCACCTTGGTCTATGTGCATATTAAACAAAGGACACAGATGGATTCATGACAAAATTGTGTTTTGGTGATGGTGATGTGTTTGTAGATCTTACTTTACTGAACATTCTTGATGCTTACAATTATCTCTATCTATAATGAACTTGGCCCAGTATTTACAGTGGAAAATATTTTGTAAAAATTTACAAAAATTTACAAAATGTATGAAAATTAAAAAAAATTGACTATAAAGGGCAATAACTCCTTAAGGGGTCAATTGACAATTTTGGTCATGTTGACTTATTTGTAGATCTTACTTTGCTGTACATTATTGCTGTTTACAGTTTATCTCTATCTATAATAATATTCAAGATAATAACCAAAAGCTGCAAAATTTTCTTAAAATTACCAATTCAGGGGCAGCAACCCAACAACGTGTTGCCTGATTGGTCTGAAAATTTCAGGGCAGATAGATCTTGACCTATTGAACAATTTTATCCCGTCAGATTTGCTCTAAATGCTTTGGTTTCAGAGATATGAGCCAAAAACTGCATTTAACCCTATGTACTATTTTTAGCCATGTCGTCCATCTTGGTTCGCGGGCGGGGTCATCGGACACATTTTATAAACTAGATACCCCTATGATGATTGTGGACAACTTTGGTTAAATTTGTCTTAGTAGTTTCAGAGTAGAAGATTTTTGTAAAAGATTACAAAAATTTACGAAAAATGGTTAAAAATTGACTATAAAGGGCAATAACTCCTTAAGGGGTCAACTGACCATTTTGGTCAAGTTGACTTATTTGTAGATCTTATTTTGCTGAACATTATTGCTGTTTACAGTTTATCTCTATCTATAATAATATTCAAGATAATAACCAAAAGCTTTAAAATTTTCTTAAAATTACCAATTTAGTGGCAGCAACCCAACAACAGGTTCTCCGATTCATCTGAAAATTTCAGCGCAGATAGATCTTGACCTGATAAACAATTTCATCCCGTCAGATTTGCTCTAAATGCTTTGGTTTCAGAGATATAAGCCAAAATCTACATTTTACCCCTATGTTCTATTTTTAGCCATGGCAGCCATCTTGGTTGGTTGGCCGGGTCACCGGACACATTTTTAAAACTAGATACCCCAATGATGATTGGACGCAAAGTGATGAGAAAAGCTCACTTGGCCCTTCGGGCCAGGTGAGCTAAAAATGAAATATGTGACTTATAGTATCCGGTATGATAAGTCCTTTACCAAGTACCTAAAAGTTCCCAATAAAAACAAAACATAATTTAAATTTGTTTTTATGCTGTTTGTATTTTTAAGTGCAATTTTCATCGTCAATGACTTGGGAATACGCCAGCATCATTTTGTATCAGGTGGAAGTAGTTTTAAGAAATTTTGTAGAACAAATATCAAGGAATATTGTCCCGAGCAGTATATCATATTGTACGCGCTTGAGAGCTTATAATATAGTATCCAATATTTCAATATTGACGACATTTCGGTCAGCTCTGATATCTGATATTTGCAGTAAGGACGTCGTCATTTCCATTTTCGCCATCTTGTTTATCTCTCATCTGCTGGCGTGCAGATATCGTATTTCTCTGAACCTTTCAGTACGTAGCAAACTGTAAGGATACAGTAGGAAATGCAATATCGGTCAAGATGCAATATTTTTATCTCCTTAGAAATGCTGTACTGTTTATGTATGTTCATATTGGAAGTTCAAATAAAAACATGTGGTTCATAAGTGTGTCTCGTTTCTCGTTTTCTGTACAGATTAGACATTTGGTTTTTCTGATTGAATTGTTTTACACTAGTCATTTTGTGGCCCTTTAAAGCTTGCTTTTCGGTGTGAGCCAATGCTTCGTGTTGAAGACCGTACTTTGACCTATAATTAAAATTGAGAATGGAAATGGGGAATATGTCAAAGAGACAACAACCCGACCAAAGATCAGAAAACAGCCGAAGGCCAACAATGGGTATTCAACACAGCGAGAGAATCCCGCACCCGGAGGCGGGCTTCATCTGCCCCCTAAACAAAAATGTGTACTAGTTCAGTGAAAATGGACGTCACACTAAACTCCAAAAAATATAAACGAACTAAAATTAAAAAACATACAAGATTAACAAAGGCCAGAGGCTTTGGACAAGCACAAAATGCGTCACTTTTTACACATTGTGACTTGGATGGAGAGT
Organism: Mytilus coruscus; assembly: GCA_017311375.1. Lineage (NCBI taxonomy): Eukaryota > Metazoa > Mollusca > Bivalvia > Mytilida > Mytilidae > Mytilus > Mytilus coruscus. The sequence continues at coordinate 40,995,079 of CM029604.1, read as the reverse complement.
TGTCTCATTGGCACTCATACCACATCTTCTTATTTCTATATATGATATAATGCATTTTTTTATCATTTAATTTCATTTATTACAATACACTATTCGGTTGATTGGTGCTGTTTAACGTCACTATATTCTTTTGTTTCCACCGCATCTCTCTTTTATTAGAAAAAGGCAACAATGATATTCGATAAAACAACCAACATTTGACAAGTTACAAACTAGTTTTATCCTATTGGTTGATTATTGGTGGCTTTTTGTCTAATAACAAATAATGCATAAATATTCAGGACGACAACAAATTAACATTTGATTCAATAGGAAGGTTCTGCTATATAGGTCGACTGGTATACAAGATAGGAAATTATAATTGCAACTAGAAAAAGAGAATATGTTTGATAGGGGCAACAAGTTTGATTTACAATAGGCCACGGATCCACCTGAGAGTTGGTGTAAGGGTTCTTTGTCATACAGAGAGAATGGTGAAGTATTTATGCATCCCGAACAGCCAAATTGACACTCCATTTCATGAAGGAATTTACTGCTGAAAAGGGAGTAGTTTGATGATGACTTTATTTCTATACGTCAGTACACAAATGGCACCCACTATTAAATAGATACAGTGCACGTTTTAAATCCACAACGGCTGAGGAAAGGATGGAACTCAACGAAAAACCAAGGTAAGTATAAGGTTTAAATTAAATTTTATGGCAAATGACAGCAAAATGCCATGTTAATCATCATTTGTGGTAACGTGTTTAAACTTGGATTCAATATATTCTCAGTGACAAATCCACTGGCAAAAAATACGCCATTGCAGACACTGAGAATATCTCTTAAATATTTTGGTACAGTCTCCACGAGGATGTTACTGGTAATCTTTCACACAGAATAAAAAGATAACAAACAATTGTTACAATATCCCATCATAATATAACACGAGATGATAACTGTATGAAATTTCATTTCTTCATTTTTATATTAGCTTAATCTAATATTGTTTACGTGTAGGATGCTTCAAATTTAGGGATCGATTAAGCTTTAATGGACATGAGAAACAAGTTACAGAAGGAGAACAGCTTAAAGAATGCATTATCTATTGTAAAATATCTCAACATTTTGGATTACAGGTAAAAGATGGAGCGTGTAGCAATAACAATAAATTAATGATTTGTTTGGTTATTTTTCATTTAATCTATCTTAAATTCATCTGTATTACTGATTGTCGTCAACACTCAATTCATAGAACTTTTGTTGTGTCAGAAACTCATTGGAAAAGCATTGGTATCAAATACTGAAAATTTTAAATGCACGTAGTTTGCAGTAAGATGCTCAATGGATGTTTTCAATATAAGGGCAATATGAAATGATATTATACTTTTAATTAGATATTTGATATCAAACTATAATAAAAGTATTTATATATAAATGTTATTTGAATTATTTGTATATACTAGTACTTTAAGGTTGTAGAAAATGAGAAAGTTAAAGTGATACTTTTCTTAACTCAATGCATTTGACCCGAGAACACAGTTATTTCGTAGTGCATTTCTTTCAGACAAAAAACGCTATTTAAAAACATTGCACCTGCTGTATCAAAAAAGATGTTTACAGTGTAGTGAACTACTTTTGGGAAAATTGATATCAAAATTATAGAAAAGTCTATCGGCTCTAACTCAAAATATGGACAAATTTTATGTTAAGGGGGTCTGTAATTCAGTTTGACAGCTTCAGACATACTAATTGTTTACCTTTTCCAACTGGACCAAATCACTACTTTACCTAAAAATTCATGCTTCATTTTTTTCTTACATGTAATTTCATCCCCCTACTTACTATGTTATACATAAAATATAAAGAAATATATTTGGAAGGTGTATGAAAAAAAAAAAAGGCAAGTTATACACTGTCCACACTAGGGACTCTATTTGTGATAACTATGTCTCCGGACTATTTGTATATAAAGGATAAACTTCATGTATGTTTCGGAGTTTAGTGTGGCGTCCATTTCTCTGAACTAGTATATATTATGTTGAGGGACCTGCTGAAGCCCCTTCCGGGTGCGGGATTTTCTCGCTGCTGTGCAGAACCATTATTTGCCCTTGGCTGTTTTCTGCTTTTTAGTCGGGTTGTTGTCTCTTTGACACATTCCCCGTCCATTCTCTATTCTATTCAACTGGCTTTAACATCAAATGAATAAAAATTCCCTTCCTTTTTTATGATTCAGCATTCTAAAAGAAAACGTCACACATTCTGGAACAAATTTTGTGAAACTTTTTTAAAAGTCATACTTTTAACTGAAGGAAATTGAACCTTGTGTTATTCGCGGTGTTTGGAATTTGCAAAAAAAAAAAAGAATTTGAAAACAATACGTTATAACCTAAGGTTGACGGCGCATGCAGTGTGATTAGTTAATGCGTACTGGACGCAGTAGAATAACAACAATAATATATAACTTAATCAGAGATACTTTTGAAAACTCAAAACAATATTTATCTTTTCGTTAGCAGTTAAGTAATAATAAAAAAAAATATGACGTGCATAATTCTTTTATAAATAAAATATAATACATCTAAAATATCAAATGAAAAATGGTTGTTGTTTTAGAACTCAATCTGTGTATGCCTACCTAACTCATATCTGACAGATGGATCCATTGAGGTTCCGTGTGATACAAACGTGACAACATGTTCTGGAGATCCATTTGCTTTTTGTGGAAGGGAAAATAGTAGACTTTTTCTCTCAGTTTATCAAAAAGGTAAGATGAGCGAAAAGCTTTCATGTGAGGCTCCGGCTAATGAAGAAATTTCAAGTAATTTAGGTAAACTACGGTTTAGAGCTACCAACAACTACTTGGATTGTAGATGAATAATTTGGACAATAACACTGTGTAGACAATGCTAAGGTATCATCAATTAGCAAACAAAATTAGGGGCATTAAACGATCAATGCACTCGCGGAACGTTTAAAATTAGAAGTATATGCCTACAAATTTTGGGGATTCTTATTCAATCTTTGTTATGTACTTTTATATGATAGTAAAATGGTATTTGGGACCAACTGAATGTCAATGAGACAGCAATCTAACAAACAAATACCATAAAGGCATCAAGAGCAACATATTGTTTCCGTTTTCTTTTCAGTTTTTGTGCATGGTTGTGTCTGTCATACTTCAACTAAGATTTCATATTGTATTATATTATTATCTTCATTTTCCTAAAGAAGTATTATTGCTAGAAGTACTGGTGTTATTCGCTTAACCCTCAGAGTGCCACGGCTTTTTTTGTTACAATACCGTTGAGTGCCATGGGATAGGCCCTTGATTTGAAATTTGAACGGAAAACGTCATAAAAGAAGCGTAACAATGCATAACGTCATACAATTGTTTCCGTCTGGAAACAGTTCTGTTTCGCGTCAGTTAGATTTCTTTAGGTAATAGGTACGTCAATGGACAATATAAAGGATGTTTATGAAATTTTGCAGGCAAATTGATCTAAGAGAGATGGGGTCCCTCATTTACTTCATATATTTTCTGTATTCTTTATTTTTATACCATTTCTCTATTCTTTATTTTTTCGCCCATTATTCTCCAGTCTGTAAACCTCCTCCCAGACCCTCATCTAATAGAACCGCAAGTTATTATTCAATAATGGGAATGTGTCCATGGGACACAGATGATGCCACCGCTTTCATATCATATAAAGTTAGAAAGGAACATAACTGAAGAACGGTAAAAGTGACGCTATCCAAATTTGTACTTGATCTGAGTTTTGTGGTAATAAGTATTGTGTATAAGTTTCATAACATTTGGTTGAGGAAAACTTAAGTTAGAGAACGGAAACGAAAAAAATCAGCAATTTTTCCATTTGTAAAGGGGCATAACTCTAGAACAGTAAAAGTGACACCACCAACATTAAGACTTGATCTGTATTTCGTGGTAATAAGCATTGTGTATAAGTTTCAAAACATTTGGTTGAGGCAAACTATAGTTAGAGAACGGAAACCAACTTTGGGACGTACGTACGGACGGACGGACGTACGAACGGACAAGGGTAAAACTTAATGCCCCCTCCGCTACGGCGGGGCATTAAAAGGATGCAAGTATATTTAAACTTTCAGAGATAAAGGAATCTGAAAATTATATAAAACGAAGTAACATATATATATATTAGAATGCACGTAAAAACGGAAAACACTATTGAATAATTTGTTTTAAATTGACTTTTCTTAAAAACGTGTACTGCGAATTTTCTTTTAAAATTTTATTTCAATGTCACTAAAATTTCCGTTATATTGATATAGAATTTACAGAGGGCTACCGAATTCAATTTTGTTGTACGCATCCTCAGATGTTCATGTTTTATCTAAAAACATGATTTTGCCATAGCGTTTTCAGTTTCTCTTTGAACTTATAAGTTTTGAGTGTCCCTTTGGTATCTTCTGCATCTTTTTTTAAGTCAAAATTGCTGAACTTTTTTTTTAGATATTTACATGTAGTCTATACTGTCGTTCCTCAAGTTTCCGGATATTTAATTTGCTAAACATATCGGAAAGTAAACAGGTACATATTATTTTCCGATACTCAACATTTTATCTTGATGAATAAAATATTTTCCGCTCGACATTTAGTAGCCAATAATCAAGTAGTTAATCCATTATTTCACAAACGTTTGTACTTTGGATAGTCTTTTAATCACTTTCATTTAATGTTTAATTATGCCGGTTTTTTTTAAATTTTATTTTTAAACGAACGCTGGATGCCAATATTAGAATTAGATTGACCGTTTCAATGTAATGATAATAATTTTTTCGGGTTTGAGCGAAATCCATTGCAGTCACAGTCGTCATTTTTTTGTTTGTCCTCACGGTTGTCACACGTTTTTCCAGTGTTTTGCAATAAGTATTCGTCATCTGCAATCTTTGCGAAATATTTCAAATGATAACACATTAAAAGAAAAATATTTTGAACGCTGGTACAATGTATGCTTATATTCTAACAACCTATCAACCTTAAAGAATTGTTTGAAGTGTATTTGTCTGTTTGGTCATAACTTTGTCTTCTTTGATTTTCAGCTCACCTGGCCCGAAGGGCCAAGTGAGCTTTTCTCATCACTTGGCGTCCGTCGTCGTCGTTAGCTTTACAAAATCTTCTCCTCTGAAACCACTTGGCCAAATTTAACCAAACTTGGCCACAATCATTATTAGGGTATCTAGTTTAAAAATTTGTCCGATGACCCCGCCAATCAACCAAGATGGCCGCCATGGCTAAAAATAGAACATAGGGTAAATGTAGATTTTGGCTTATATCTCTGAAACCAAAGCATTTAGAGTAAATCTGACATGGATAAAACTGATTATCAGGTCAAGATCTATCTGCCCTGAAATTTTCAGACAAATCTCACAACCCGTTGTTGGGTTGCTGCCCCTGAATTGGTAATTTTAAGGAAATTTTGCAGTTTTTGGTTATTATCTTGAATATTATTATAGAAAGAGATAAACTGTAAACAGCAATAATGTTCAGCAAAGTAAGATCTACAAATAAGTCGTCATGACCAAAAATTGTCAGTCGACCCCTTTAGGAGTTATTGCCCCTTGTAGTCAATTTTTAACAATTTTTCGTAAATTTTTGTAATCTTTTACAAAAATCTTCTTCTCTGAAAATACTGAGACAAATTTAACCATACTTGGCCATAATCATTATTAGGTATCTAGTTTAACAAATTTGTCCGATGACCCGCCTTCCAACCATCATGGCCGACATGGTTAAAAATAGAACATAGGGTAAAATGCAGTTTTTGGTTTATATCTCTGAAACTAAAGCATTTAGAGCAAATCTGACGGTGGCAAAAATGAAGATTTAAGATTAAGATTTATCTGCCCTGAAATTTTCAGACGAATCCGACAACCCGTTGTTGGGTTGCTGCCCCCTGAGTTAGTCATTTTACAGAAATTTTGCAGTTTTTTGTTATTATCTTAAATATCATTATAATATCTAATATCTAATACTATTAATTATGATTTTAACCTTATTTTACATGATTTCCAAAGCATCAGTAAATACAGATGAGCGACACAGGCTCTTGAGAGCCTCTAGTTTTTTTGTTTTGTTTTATCCTGATTTTATCCTGTATAATTATATATTTTTTTTTACAATTCAATTTGCTTGAACTATATAGCAAATTTCCTGACAAAACTAATATTTGTGTTTATATCATCAGAAGAGGAAAAACGCTTCTAAAATACAACCTAATAAGCAAATAAACCTATGACAATTCGGTTTCTATTGGTACCAAGTTGATTGAATTCCAGCCAGAATTGGCCTCCCTTTTTTTTTTCTTTTTTGTTGAAAATACGTAGTTTTTATTGGAAACATATGACAAAAACTGTAGGTGACGAATATTCATTGCATAACACTGTAAACGTTACCGGAGCATGATTTCGTTTCAATTTATCTTTGTGCTACTTTGTCTGTAAGTAATTTTGTTTTGTTTAGCTGATGAGAGTATTAGAACTTCATATGCAAATCAGTAAAATTGCAGTGAAAACAGAAACACGGAAGAAATTTATCGAATTCAAGCTACGTCATTGAACACACATTTTCAATAGTTGATACTAGTAATTTTTTTCAAGTTACTAATGTTTATTTGAGTATTCCTCAACAAAATATACTACATAACTGAACACAAAGAATTTCATATACATATACCAAGCTAACAGGCGGTGCTCATGCGTGCCAAAAGTTAACTTAACAAACAGAGAAATTTTTCCAACATGTTTGTCAGTTTGTCGCTCAAATATTTTCGTCAACTCTAAAAAGAACAGTGAATAAAAATAAACTATTGGCGACGAGTTCATATCTAGCATTCTTATTGGTTGAATTGAATTGTGATTCTTCTTCATCTTCTGGTGGCAAAACCACAAATTACGGAGTTGGAATAGAGTATGACACCTGCCATCTCCTAATCCCGCACTCTAGATAGCATTATGACGTATTGTTTATTATTACGTAACGTTAAAATTCCGTTGGCCTTTGGGCCTCACCCGTGACACTCAAAGGTAGTGTTTTTTAATAGGCCGGATAGGCCGTATGGCAGAGAAAAGGTTAAAGTGAAAATTTTAGAATTTAATCAAATCAATAAACATTAGTTTATTGTAAAAGAAATCAAAACACCATATCTGAGATTAACATCTACTCTACTCTTATACACAATTATGAAGTGTTATTTATTTATGTGGTAATTGTGTGTTATTTTACTGCAATCTTATGTTTTAGTATAATGTGCACGTCTGATTTGTTCTTAATAAATTGCAATTACTCGATCAGATATTCATTCAATCATCTTTATACTTAAAAGCGTTATGCAAAACTATATGAAGTCATATAATGTTAACGATTTTGATGGGATCACAAAGTATGTAACATAATTGAAATGGCATTTTTAAGGAAGCCGGGTAGGGCCACATGGGAAAACAAATTATGTAATAACGACATAACTTTGTCATAATAACGACCCTAATCGGCTATCGTAGATTTTCGCTTTCTTGTCACTAGCAATTTTTTTTTACATTTTTTTCTTGTCGATGGAAGTGAACTATCGGTCATATATAGTGATTTTCAATTTCAATACATATTCTGATTGTTAGCTTAAACAAATAAATTAAATTTAATATTAGAAATGAAAATCTGAATTGCATATAATCATATACATTAACTTTAAGGAAGGTATTGCCCTAGCAAGACTGATATTTATAGATTATTGATAGTTTTTCAAACGAGAGGGTGTTTCTCAGCTACAATCTCATCGAAGGGCGACAACCCTGATATGAGATGTGGCTGAGAAACATCATCGAGTTTGAAAAACCATTGATTATCTGTTTATCGCTATTTTTTCTATGAGGTCGTTCATGTTTACATTGACAACGTCACGTGTGCCCTTAGTTTCTGACGATAATTTTCCATCTCAAGCGAGTAGCATGATATGAAAAATTATCACCAAAATAGATCAAAGGAAAAATGCATAAAATAGCGATAAATATAGAAATTGAGAAATATTTAATAAAAATTAATGAATCGTAAATTATATGAATTGTACTACGAATAAGACAAAATAATATATAGCCGAATTCTGATACCAAATTTTCATAAATTTTCTACCTTTGGAATATTTACGATTTTCTACCTATTTGTTTTCTCCGTAGTTTGCCTCCTCAATTATACATAGACTTTTTACTACTTTAAATGCCTTACAGATTAAAATGAACTCGGAAGAATGAAGTTTATTGAATTTCAACAAACTGTAATTGTTCAGAAGACACTGAAAACAACCAACAATACACATATGGTTCCATTGGAAACTGTTTGGCATATGATACCACCCATTGGATGTTCAAAGCAGTTAATTGTTCAACACTATTGTATCCAATGTGTTTCAATTGTAAGTTCCTTCAAGTACATACTGCATGCTTGTTGTTTGTCTTTCCTAATGTTGCGTTGAACTTGCTTTCAAAGAACATCGTATGTTAAGCATAGCCAACATATGAACATGTCAGAAATATGTGTGTGTTTTGACAACATAGCTTTTTTACTATGCTCTATTGTTAAAATTTCATGGTAAAGCTTGTTCATTTCCTTTCAAGAATTGAAAGTTACCTTAGCGGTTAAAATAATGACAAAATGAACTGCAAATAAAAACCATTAATTAAAAGGCATTTAATATTATCTTACTTGAGACTTAGATAACTTACACTTTAGAGAAATAAAAAGAAAAGTCGATTATAAACTTTATAAATCCATTTCGGCTTTATTTTATGCTGACTCAAGAGTAAACATCCATTTGTTTCTGCACTATAAACAATACTAGTCCCAAGTACTAACTTGTAAACATTCAACAAAGGAGACTTAAACGGGAAATCAAATGTGTTTTAAATACATGTTAGTGAATACTACATATGTTTTGTAAAATGAAAAACACTTTCAGCTCAAAGATACCTCTTCGACATAGGAAAAGAAACTACATCTCATTGGCAAGATGCCTTTATTAACTGCCAACGCCACAACCTGTCTAGCTTTGAAATAGTAAGAAATCAAGGAAATAAGATTAAATTTTCTGGAGAATTTTGGCTTTCCAATACTAGACGGTGGAAACCAGGAATAGGTAAGCAAATGAATGTAGTACATTTGTATACATTTTACATTATTTGTGCATCGATTCTGATATTAAATGTTAACATACGAACAAGATGTTATAAAATCGTAAAGAAAAATATTTCGGCTTAACAAATGACTTTCCTTACTGCCGATGTTTTTATAAAATCCATTACGACATGTGATGTAATATTTTCACATATTTAATCGTATATTATTAACAAAGTAGTGTAAGAACATGTCCACCTTTACAACGTTAAAAAATAAGTTTATCTGCAAGGTAAATCACCTGCCAGCCACACGTTCTACATGAAGGGTTTTCGTCATAACAAATATAACACAAACATTTGTATAAATTCTTTAAACTATACAAATATTTGCTGTACCTGTAAATATCTTACAATAAATGAGATATGTCATATTCTTCTTGTTCAAAGAGTTTGCAAAGTATGGACCAATATATGCCTACTGTCCATTTAAATAAACTCATTCTTGGAGGTTATCAAAGCATTGTGGTAAGATCTATGATGTCTGTCTTTCAGGTTATCAATTTTATATTGTTGTAAAATCATTGATTATTGCCTTTATCGGTTCTAACATGTTCATATTGTTTACTACCATGGTGCAATGTAACTTTTCAGCAAGTATTTCAAGACTTTTTGGAACTGTTTATGTTATTTATATCATATATTGAGGACTGATGATTGATAATGCATATATTGATTTGTACCGTTATTTGTGTAGTTAATATATTTTTGTTAAATATTATCTCCATCATTATAAACACAACTTTGACTTGAAATACTGCTAATTATGCAATTATCAAAAATGTGTATGTTTTATTATGCACATGATGCACATTGATCCATTATAAGTTAACACTAAACTAAATTTAACATTTGTCACATACAGATGAATACTAATGTAAAAATCAAATTCACATTTTAACGTCTTACATCCCGGATCCGCCATTTCTATTACCATATGTTCAATTTAAGACT
>CM029604.1:40856233-40984842 GCA_017311375.1 Mytilus coruscus | reverse complement strand
ACGAACCCAACTAAGAAGTTGGGGTGATCTTGGGTGCTCCGGAAGAGTAGGCAGATCCAGCTCCACATTCTGCGCCCAGTGGGTTGCTCATGTAAGTACAAGCCTGGTGATAGGTCTAATTCGGTAGGTCAAATTCGGGGAAAAGGGGACAGGATTGCAGTTTCGACAATTGCAATATATCCGTTGTCATCTGTGAAACGGATACACTATAATGGTCAATCAACTCGTGATGGCGTCCGTAAATTTTACAAAGGGATGATTTCAACTTCGAATTCAACGCCTGGTTTGATAGTTTCATTGTGAGCAGCTACCCTTTATGAAGGAAATTATGATAGCCAACTACAGAAATAACCGACAGATATCTAGAGGGAGACGTGTAATCTTTATCAATAGACAGGTGTCCTAACAATGTGTCTGAAGAGTGCTATCAGATTTATATATTATTTTTTTTCAGCCAGCAGTATACACGGATAGTAAAGTGTGTAATAGAAGGAGAATCAGATGTGGGTTATACGTCAATGGAACAGCAGCCCAATGACATAAACATCGTGATGCAGACATACAGTCTTCGACAAATAGCCAGGTGACCATAAAATATGTGTCGCTCTAAATTGTCTCCATTGAAGGATATATACATAATTTTTATTTCAAAGATCTGCTATTAACACTCAATTCTATAAATAAAGGGGGATCATTACGATATGACACACAACAACTAACGACAATGTTCCTGACGTGGAACACACACACACATTAAAGAACATGTAACGGGTTAAATTAATGTTATTTGTTGTATATCTCAACCATCCCCCTTTTGTCTTACAAAATTAATAGGAGAGAAAAATGAAATAGTTATATCTAAAAATTCATCCCGTCGCCTCAACGTGCGTACGGGTTTTACTCAGTCAACGAGGGCCAATTTTCCATCAGTGCTAGACTATTATTACTAGATTGCGGTTAGTTTACATGTGTTGCAATGAAAACTTATATGTAAAGATTGTTTTATGAAAAAGGTATAGTAATACGGAAATTTTTCGAGGTTTTGTAACTTTGTGTTTTTTTTAATCAGGAGAAAAATATGATAGAGACTCAATTTTTGCTTAATATTTTTTGGACAATTTAATTTCAACCTGTGCAGATCACACTTCCAAAAGACGAAAAAAGTCCCAAACCCTACAAACGTATATAATACGTATATAAACGATCCTGATTTTTACTAATACCTTCTCTGAGGAAATTTTGCAAATTGTGAAGTTTGTAAGTTTGAAAACCTTTACAACGTATGCTAAACTGTGGAAGAAGTAGCTTGTTTTGTTACGTATTATGTTTCGAAAACGATTTTTTTTTGTGTTTTACTTTTTCTTTTTTGCATTGGGGTTTTTAAAATTCTTTTAAAGAAAAGGGGGTGCCGTGATGTAGCTTTTTTAAATGATAAACATCAGCTATAAAATGCGATAATATTTTCAATGTTAAGTAAATAGGTAACAACATTTTTGATACATGAAACATAAGTATGAATAAAAGAAAACGCAAGGTATGATACATAACAAAAACAGTCACCCAACAACACACAACTGAACAGTCTGAAATTCGCTGTTTTTACTTTATTTGATTGTCAGTTGAAATATACACCACTTTTCACGTGAAAGGGATGGTGCGTATGGTCGGGGTTAATTAACACGTTTAGTTTTAATACTTAACTCTTTATAAGGTATGACCCTTCTATTTGTCATGTCATTACAAAGACGCTATTAAATGTCATTTTATTATATTGTAATAATAAAAAAGATTAACTGAATAAAAATAAACAGTTTTACACATTTAATTTTACTCACTAGTCAAAACTACAGTAAACACATTTTATACCTATGGTTATTACCGATTTGTTATTACAAGTGAATGGCAATATGTCGACTTGGGAATATAACTTCCAAAATTATCGTAATGAGCTGTTAAACCAGAGTCAACTGTTTATTTAAGTTGTCTTGTGAATATGGTGTACTGCAGTCAGGTTACTATATTGGAGATCTAGAGCTTCTTAAAAATACCGTAGACACATCGGAATGGCCAAAGACCTCGGTATCATTGCACGCAGCTGCTAAGAAGGCTAGCTTTTCACTCGAAAGCAAAAGGTGTAACTGCAAAGGGTCGTTCACAACCAAGACGTACATATGCAGAAAAGCTATGATATCGTGTGGAAGTAAATGTCACCGTCAGTATACATGCAAGAATACAATTAGCGAGGCATCAATATTTAACGTTTATGTAGCCTTTGCATTATAAAATATATACATTTTCATGTAACCGTCATTGGTTTTTTTTTGCAAATAAAGTTTATTGTATTATTGAAACGTTTGTAATGCATATTTGAAAAAAAAAATATACCTATATGGTCCAAAAACTCAGCTGGTCCGGTCCGTTAATAACCGAACGAGTATAAACTTATATGATCTGACCATACGCGTATGGTCGGACCACATGAGTATACGCATATGGTCATGACCATACGCGTATGGTCAAAATACTCATATGGTCCGGAACATCTGCGCAGTCTTTGTTGTAATAACTTAACTCTCGACACCTGTGAAATTTTAGTAATGTACCAGTTCATATCTCACATCACTATTTCTGTTAGAGGCATATCTATGCAGTCTCTGTTGTAAATACCTAACCTACGTCAGATATTTTGAAATTGTACAAGCGTTGTTCGGTTTTAATTGTATAAATTTAAAAATTGTAATAGTTAAATCAGAAAAGATTGATCTGATTCATTTTACACCAATATCATATTGATGAAGGATATCTGTTATCCGAAATATTTATAGATACTTACATTTAATGTTTCTTTTTTTTAATATTGGTGTTGTTATCTTCGCTTTTTAAGCGTTTATATTTAGTTTTCCTTCCTTTCTCGATCTAGAAGAACCCATTGACTAAATACTCTTTCCATTGTAATATGCTTTCTTATCGATGAAAAGAGTCACAACACAAATGTAAATAATTATTGAACAGACACGATCACATCAATTAATTTAGGGTATTCTAAAAATAAATAGCAAGATTTTCGCGGTCCACAACACACTTGTCATAAGTAAACAATGTTCTTTTCATAGAATAAGTATACGTCTGTGTACATTGATGACATCAAAACAAAATTGGTAAACATCATTATGCAATATAAAAGATTGACCTAAAACAAGTTAAACTATGCATGCCAATATTGATAAATATATCATAGTAATCTATAAAAAAGGTATTAGTATAAAACAACTATGCTATAATATAGGTTTCTTAACCAGTGAGAAAAGGATATAGCTTGATATTAAAAACGATCTGGCTTAACAATGAATTAGATAATATATAAATGTATCAATCAAAACATGATAAACCCTCCCTAACGAAGGGTCATTTATGGATATGGAAAAATATGAAAACAGTTACACGTGGTTTTAGACCATCATAAAAAAGAAAAACGACAACAGCCGTAATCTTCAAATGACTTTTGGGAACACATTCAATTTGTTAATTTTTCAGGTAAATGCTTGATTATAACTAAAACTTAGATAGTATATATAAAAAAGAAGACGTTGTATGATTGCAAATGAGACAACTCTTCACAAGAGACATGACACAGACATTTACAACTATATTAGGTCACCGTACGGCCTCCAACAATGAGGAAAGTCCATACCGCATAGTCAGCTATACATTTTATGGAATGTAAACGTTTCATTTACATATCTTTGCTTTTTCTCGATTCTTTGCAAGTGTATGCATTTTTTAAAGCGAAATTATCCTAGTAATAGAATATTCAGAAATTCTGATACGTTGAATTTTATTGCTTATATACTACGAAGAATATAATTTTATACAATTATAGTGTATAAGTATATAAATCTTTAGTATTGCACGTTTACTGTAAACACCAATCTCAGCAAGAAACTGCATAGGTTCTTCTTTTATGAAATACTTTAAACATACAAATTCTCCCAAACATATACATTGTTGTATGGTCTGAAAAAAAATCGTCCCCTTCCCCCAACAATACTGCTTACTCTAAGAGTCTTAAGTTTCGTTCGTCCAGAGTTTTTGTCAATGTAGCTTATATAATGGTACTAAGAGGATGTCCATTGAAAATTATTAATCAAATGTAGTTGCAATAATGATATCTAATTACTTCTCATGACGTAAAAAAGCGTAGTATAATGTAAAACATGCTAATAATGCTAAATTCAACGAATGAACAACTAAGACGTACAAACAATTTTCAAAAATTCTTATTCTACATGTTATTAAATGGGTTCCTCGTCCCTTTCCTCCTCTAAAATGACTCGAGCGAATTCTCGCTGCCGCTGTAGCATTTCTTCAATATCATGACCTAAAAAAACAATCATTTTTTTTACTAACTGTTTCACCCTAAATCCATTAGACTAAGTGAATTTATCATTAACATATTGAAAAAAAACAACAGAACTTGTATAGTTCCTTTAGCAGATAGACTATAATCTTATGAGTCTTTTATCTTTTAAAGACGACAAGACACGCACGTCTGCCGTACAGCACACCAGGTTTTTGTTATATTGTTACATGTCAATATTAAACCTTACCTCAATTTATTATCAGAAGCAACATTTAAAAATTTGAAAAGCAGTGTTTGACCGGTTCATTTTCTAATCAATCAATTCGGGTCACGAAGAAGTCAAGAGTGATAATAGTCAAGATTCAAATAGACATAACTTTGTCATCATTAACAACATATCAAAACTTATTGGTTAAACTGCTCTCAAGTTATTGCACGAAAACAATTAAAAGTATAATTTTCCAATCATTCAAAATCCATTACTCCGGAAGGGTAAACATAAAAAATCGTCAACATCGAATATTACTTCCGTTCGATGACTACAACCAACATACTAAAAGTTGAAAGGCATTGTTTAAACGGTTCACAATTATTTAATCAATCAATAAAGTAAAGTATGCATTGAAACGGCATTAATAACAATATCTTTAAAATTTAAAATTTTAAAAGCACGGATTGAACGGTTCATGAATTATTCGTGGATACAACTGAAGCCCCATCCCTAACCCATCAATCTGGTATTCAAACCCAAAATCAATAAACGGATTACCATCGGAAAGCATTGTTGAAATTTCTTAAACACAAACGTCTATAGCGAAATAGAACAGCTATATTTATGTTTCTTTCCTTTCTATGAAAGACAATATATAATTACCGATACATCTGAAAATTTTCACAAGGTTTAATTAACAAGACAGCATTTACGCGATATTTAGATTAAATGAAATATGAGAAGTTATTAAAAGAAAAAAAATGTTAAAAAGAATAAAATACTACCTTGAATGATTTCCTCTGTACACTTATCGCATAAGTAAAAAGGAAGATAACACATAACATAAAAGAGAATAATGAGAACTCTAAACGGAATGTTCAGTGGTGATGGTATCTTATGTTCGTATTCAATTACTACCGAATGTCTATGGTAACGCCATTTCTGACTGGATTTTGTCTTTATCAAATCAAATCGTGCACTAAAATAAAAAAAAATAAATCAAAACATTATGTGAACATATTTGTTAATACTCAATCTCTATTTGTACAGTACTTGTTTATATTGATAATTTATTATTCATCATACTCTCTGATAACAGACATATATACTTTAATATTTATCACAGTTTCACATTTTCAACTAAAAAATGCGTTTAAAAATTGTCTCAGAATTATAATCTTGACTTTAGAAGTAAACGATTATCTAGGTGTTGTTTAATTTAAGAATTATTGTGGCAAGAAATACAAAATGTAAAATTGAAAAAAAAAAAAAACGGTCCTTGTTTTTCAATGGAAATGGGGAATATATCAAAGAGACAACAACCCGACCAAAGACCAGACAACAGCCGAAGGCCACCAATTGGTCTTCAATGCAGCGAGAAAATCCCGCACCCGGAGGTGGTCCTCAGCTGGCCCCTAAATAAAATTGTGTGCTAGTTCAGTGAAAATGGACGTCACACTAAACTCCAAAACATATAAATGAACTAAAGTTAAAAAACATACTAGACGAACAAAGGCCAGAGGCTCCTGACTTGGGACAGGCGGAAAAATGCGGCGGGGTTAAACATGTTTTGTGAGATCTCACCCCTCCCCCTATACCTCTTAAACTGTTAATAAAAATTCTCCAACTTTTATCATAATTGTATATTTAAAGGTAAGGGATAATACAATAGCATACTAGTATTTTAGTTTCATTTGTGAACTTGAATTTCATGTAAAAAACTGGATATTTTACAGTTTTGCAACGTTCTGTTACTGAAATTTTTCTAGTTTTTTTTATATGACTGGTTTTAATGCATTTGGATATAAAAGTATAAACAAATGTTTTACCATGATAAAGTTTAAAAAATAATTTGTTTATTTCAAATGCAATATAAATGTAGACATCAGCTCAGCCACACTACAAATTTGTCTTTAATAGATCATTTGAAAATTGTCTGATTGGTAAAATAAGGTTCATTAACATAACTAGACACAAGAAGGTTTGAACGTTTATATTTCCGCAAACAGTTATCTCCCATCAAAATATATCGACTCTATTTCCATCCTCATACTTTTTCACTAAATGAAAGCTGCAAGGAAAGTAGACATATTATCCGATTAAACCATAAGTATACTCACCTAAACATCGCGATAACAATATTTAGCAGCAACCAGTTCGTTAACATCATATAGGTAGCAGCTATTACTGGTGGAAGCCAGTCAGATGTCGGGCATCTGCTTAAGGATGGATCGTTCTCCCATAATGTATTATTACTTGTGCATCCAGTATCATCTGAAGCTAAAATTCCACAAAAATTAGTTTAATCATACAATCTCTCTTAAGCGTTTCTGTTTTTTATAATAATAAAAAAAAAAATCAGTTATGATATTAACATCTTAAACAAATCGCGCAAATGGAATGGTTTGCGCCTAAATATATTATGACCGGACCCAACCAATGAGTACTTTTATAAAATAAAAAAAAAAAAAAAAAAAAAAATTCTAAGTATATATTTTGTAAATGTATTTGAGCAAATTAAATCATCATGAAAACTGGAAAATAAACAGTTTTAACAGTATATAACATTTAAGATTAAGTAAAATATACAAAACAAACTTAGCACAGATACAAATGATATACCAGAATTAAAATCGTGTACCCTAAACGTGCGTTTCGGCATCAAAATACTCATCGGCAAAGCTGGACCCAGAAACATTAACAAAGCAAAATAGAGTAAGAAGTTGAATAGCTCGTTAAAATAAATTGTAAATATTACATGTATCCGTTGAATCTCGAGTATGACGCTTTTTCATGGAGATACTTGAATGAGCATACAAAAAAGAAATGTATGGCCGCCAATTTTAAGCAGTTAGAGTTTACTCCCTTTGAATATATTTGTATTTATTAAGAAAAGTTACATTTTCATTGTCATTGGTTATATTAACCTCTCATACAGTATGCATCATCCTATTTTATTTTTCTATTAAATTCTAGATAGTTGAAATGCCAAGATCAAATGAATATCTATAATACACATTCAACTTTATCGCATATTTGTTACGAAAACATCGGATTTTGCAAATTCAAAAACGGCAGATTTGCCCTAGACATATTTCTGCCCGGAGCAAAAAACAGGTTCTTTTGAACTGTTAGGACATCATAAGCGTTTCTAACAACAATGACGGACGGGGAACATCGATTAAAATGACAGCGAAATTATTAAATAAATAAAGAACGCCAATAATACAAGAAAATTTAACTTGACATTAAATATTCAATGACTTTAGTTTTGAACAATTGGGGAGCTTCGTAATAACGAAGTTATTTCAGTAAAGGACAACATATGTATGATCTTACCAGACGGAATTATGAATTTATTTCTTTTTTTAAAGCATTTGTATAATATGTTATCAATATATTATGATGTCGACCCATATACGCCCTCGGCTAGCGTTTTGGGCTGATAATGGAGTATTTGGATGATATCAGGGCCGACATGTTATAATCTATAATTAAACCCAATAGGCCAACTTTTGTTCGTATTTCAGAAATTAATATGGCTATATGGTCACCACTATAAACATATCCGATTGAATTACCTATACCGGATGGGTTTAAACAAAATCGTTGTATGCTCCTTTCTAAAAATCATGTATAATGAAAAAAAAAAGAAGGAAGTAAACCTTACAGATAGGAATCCCTTAGTTTGAAATGTACAAATGCATGATATAAACACAAGCTAACCTGTGCATACTAAACCAGTTAAACACCATAAAACAAACTATTTTACGTTGATGGTATTGAATTAGTACCTGATTGTCACTGCAAGCAAACCAGGTTAAACTTTTTATTACCAACGTATGGAGCCATATATGTAGACTTTACATGGTTAATTAATACAAATATGTCTAGGAATCAGAAGGGTTATATGCACCTGAATTATTGAAATAGGCATATCTTATTTATTTAGCAAACCTTCTAGAACATCCAAATACAACTCTCCGTAAACCTGCCAGTAAGGTATTTTTAGGATTGACCAAATTTGCCAGTTCTGTATATCTCTTGGAAACGCTGTAACTGTATGATTTGGATAAATATTTGCGTGGTAAACAATACCAGCGGCAAACATTAGTATGATTAGAATCACTAAATATTCAACGAGATCCACAAGCTAGAATACAAAGAACACATGATTGTTAAAAATCCATTTTAATTCTCTTAAATGTAATATCAATTGCTGGTTCTACTAGTGGAGCATGAACTATTTATTATTACAGATCCGTAAATGGCTGCTCCAACAATTGTTGTGATTTTAATTTAATGGTTGTCTCTCATTGGAATGTTACCATCAATCAGCCAATTAATAAGACAAATCGCTCATTGTTAGTACTCATGTAATGGAATGACACATCCCATCAATGACTTATTGTTTTTTTTTTCTTCTTGTAAATGAATAGAACATATTGTTTCGACATTAGTTGTTTTTTATCCTATGATATTGTCTCTTCTTTAC
This sequence comes from Mytilus coruscus, assembly GCA_017311375.1. Taxonomy (NCBI): domain Eukaryota; kingdom Metazoa; phylum Mollusca; class Bivalvia; order Mytilida; family Mytilidae; genus Mytilus; species Mytilus coruscus. The sequence continues at coordinate 40,975,776 of CM029604.1, read as the reverse complement.
CATTTTATCAAACGGTTTATATTCACATAACCAATAACTTTATGATGATTATATTCGTAAAACCAAAAAGAAATACAAGTTTGATTAAAATTAAAATTGAAAATTTGAATTGAGGGAAAACAAATATTTGCACACGTTGATATACATAAAACGAAATATGAAGTATATCTAAACGAGATAGCAAGCTAACGACAAGAATAACGAAGACATCTTTGGTGCAACATACAGTATACAACAATATACCTGTGTCCTTACACCAATACAACACTAAACCGTCCCTACTTTCATACATTTTGTGAATAAATTTAATTGGAACAATCAAGAATCTGTTAAGAACACCCGCCATTTAATGGAAATATAGAAAGAACACCTATTGATATGAATTGTTGAAGTCCGGTAAATATACACAATCTTTGTGTGATATACATTATTGTAGTTATACGTGTTTGTTGGTACATAATACGATGTGATAACTGTGAATATTGCACATAAAGGTTGATATCAAGATATACTTTTTAAATATGTGCTAGTTTTATGCAATTGTTAACAAGTTTCTGCTGTTCGAAGATACGTTGTACTTCGGAATTCAATACATATTATTTTGGTCATTTTCCGTCTTAAATGTACAAAATATTTAAAATATAAGGCAATTAAGTGAAAAGTTATATTATAATTTTTATTTTGCATTAAGTTTTTTCTTTCGCATGTTAATGACCTCCAACTTCGTATTTGAGTTGTATGTGAACAAAACACGCGTCTGGGGTAACATATTAAAAACCTCGTATCTTTGATGAGTATAAACACAATAAATATATTTGTTCGTTATATTTTTGTACAAACTCATCAAACATACGCGGTTTTTAACGATCTTATGTGAAAAAAAATGTAATTTTTTAATCTAAACAACTCACCATTTCTTTGATCATTATAATGATAATACCAAATCGTTTGATCAGAAGTAATAAGTTCAACAAACGTAGAAACATTAAGAACAAGGCCACGCTGTAGATTCGTCTAGTATGCATAAGCAAATCAGGATAATAATAGTGTAAACCAAAGCCGACGATATATAAAATGAAGCATACAAAATCCAAAATGTTCCATATGTCAAACAGATGCAGTAATACTCTTTGAAATGACCAGGAACAATCTTCTGGTCGAATCTGTAACAATTTTAAAAGAAAGAAGATTTCAGCACAAAAACATGGTATCTATGTCTGAGTTGTTTCAACATTTCATCAGGAGTAATACGACAGAATCCCTTACGTTTCAGAGCAAATGGCCTACACTTGTCAGCAATTAATTGAAGTCTTAACTTGTGTAGGGTACAAATGACCTTATTGCGGGATATCTAGAACTTCCTTGATGTTTTCTCTTTTAGTACATGTTGATGTCGTATGATTGCCATGATACAACTATTCATCATAGTTAAAAAAAAAGTGGACGCTATCAATTAAAGGCAATCGTACGGTCTTTTTTTTTAAATGAGAAACATCTAGATCAATTTGTCATCGTTTGTGTTTCGTTTTCGGAAGAAAATACCTCGTTGCTATGGAAGAGATTTCATTCATCAGTATTTGCTTAAATTGAATTTATTGAAATCAAAATAAGGAGATGTATGATGAATGAAATTAAACAACTAAAAAGCAAAGACCAAACAAACTTTAGAATTGTTGGAAGCTCAGCTGTAGCTGGCTGATTACAATGCAAATTATTTCCTTTTCCCGCCAGCCATACATTTTTTTTATTATTCAAATTTCATGTTTACTAGGTAAGCAAGATTCACAAACTAAATCTCCAACACTAGTCGCCTTATAGCTTTTTGTTCAAAGTTAGCCAAGGCTCCACGTTGGTCGCGAAAATTGACCTATAATGTTTGACTTTTACAAATTGTGATTTGGATGGAAAATTATCTCATTGTCACTAAAAACACATCTTCGTTTATCTGGGTAGAATATTTGAGGGGATGAAATTTACTCACCATACTCCATAGTTCCTCCAATAAATCTCCACAAATATAAAAGAATATCATCCATTCTAATATCGAAATCTCTGCTTGTAAATCACGGGTAAGAAAATAGCTGAACATAACTAAAGCCGTAACAAAAAATATCTGAATAATCAAAAGTATTGTTATTAGTTCATAAAAAATTTTAAAATCATAAAATTATGATAATTTGATCAATTCTAATTTTATATTTAAAGTGATGTGTTATGTTTTTCATGCACTGTGACGAATGAATTTTAAATGTCTGCATTTCTTCATTAGAATAAGCAAAAGTTTCAAACATTAAATCGTCAAAGAAAGTTCAAATTTAACAATGTTTAACTAAACAAAATATTTATAGGATGTGTTGAACATACATTTTCGTACTTCACTGTCCATGCTTCTATACGTAAATGAATACTAGTAGTAAAGAATACATCGTGCTTGTGATGGCGTGATAGATTCTCTCATTCAGAAAATAAATTTCTTTCTTTCAATGGTCTGACAATTTTTTAAACCTACCGACTAATGGCTTATAACAAATACTCTCTATTTTACTTATATTAAATAACAAGACTTGACAAAACCTGGTAGGTGTGATGTATCTGATTGTTCTCCCAATCGTTTAGCTACTTATGGAAGGAGGCACATGTTAAACCTGTTTTATACATTATGTAATCTTATATTTTGGTATTTCCTTGTTCAAGTTATCGGTTACCTTTTTGGTAGCTGCACTGTGAATGTTATTTTTCGTGTGTTTTAGTAAAACGATATATGATCTAGATAGGGAACCAATGAAGTATTGCTTGATGATCATATAAAACTGGCTTTATCAAACAACATAATGAGTCAAGTTTTCTGGATCATGTTTTGTTTGTTGTTTTTGGCCTATGTTATATATTATTGCAGCAGTCTGTTGTTCTTTGTTGATTGGATAACGTTGTGCTATGAGTTGTTTTTTAATTCTTGTAATCACATGTTATACATTATACATGGATTACTATGATTTAAAACATAACATATATTCACTGATAGTTTGGAAATTTAGTGGAAATGTTCCAAAAGTAGATAATGATAATAAACCTGATATGTGTATCTCGTATTTAATGTGAACTTACGACGTGGGTAAAAAGCTTTGTAACAGGTGCTTTTAATAATGTCCATGCTGAATCTAGGTGAAGATGGTCCTAAAATGTATATGTATTTTAAACCAAAATGACATTGAATGTAATTAGATAATGTGCATTTATCATGTTTTTCTTTAACATAAGGTCAAATAATTGAAGAAGAGCCTCCTAAATTATTTAATCTATCATATTACATCAACCATAACATTTTTGTGTTAATCAGACACCTTCAATGAAACGATTATATTCGTCTAATAAAGTCCTATTCGACTAAATTCAACACAAGAGAAAGATTTAAAACTTTTTGTGACTTTTAAACGCTGTTCCAATCGATAGTGTGCAGTCTAAGCAATAACACAAAATGTAATTATTTCGAAAAATGGTTTCTACTCCATTGTTCTAAAACAAATACCGGAAATATCAAAGTACAGAAAGAAAATCAATAATGTAAAAGTTGGACACAAAAACTAACAAACACAAGGAATGTGTGAACGTGAAAATGATGAGTTTGTGCTGTCATTCGCTATTAGGAATAAAATATAAATTTCAAAACAAAGCATTGTATTTGGGATTTCGTAATTATATATTAATGCATCCATCTAAGCTCTCAATTGTATGTAATAAGTCCACGTACAATCAATATTGTGAACGTTTACTAGTACTTTATTAGTAATGTTATATGTTATTGACATCATCATGTATGTTCTGTTATTATAAGACACATGCTAGTATTTTAAATATATTAAAACCTTTATATATGGCAAACATTCCCGACTTTTGACATTCTTTGTATTATTTCCCTCCATTGGTTTGTTCATAGTAACTGGAGTGTCCTCCTCATTGACGTAAGGAAACATCCGTTTACTGGCATCTTTCTGAGCAGATGGATGAGATATAAATTCTTCCATGTTAAATTGATGGCCGAAATGTAAAGGACTTTCTTTATGATCCCATACTTCGGAAACATGGTCAAGAGCTTTAGTTGCCATTGTTTCCTTGTAAATAAACATTTTGTCTAAAAGTTTAACTGCACGCGAGGTAAATTTTCTAAAACGACAAAAAAAGCTTAGAAGCATGTAAATTAAGTAACTTAAATGATTTTTTAGAAACAATCTAATAGTGGGTTCATGCTCATGATGAATACTGTGGAAATTGAAAATGCTTGTAAGTTCTCATCTAGAGCATATGATGATATGTTAAGGGATCACAGTTATAAACGAACTTTTATAATCGCACTATAGAAGTTTAATACTGATATGATCTCAATTAGTTAATTAATTAACCAATTATACATGTAAAATACAATTCCAGATTTACAACCAATTTGTCATTACAGGAAACATTATTTATCCCTACCAAATTCCGTATGTGCCTGTCCTACGTCAGGAGCTTGTAATTCAGTGGTTGTCGTTAGTTCATGTTTGACATAGTTGTTTATCGTAAATTGTTCTATAATGAATTGGGTCTCCAGTTTATTCCTTTGATTCGTTTCACATTTCGTTTCGGGACATTTTATCGCCAACTATAAGGCATGTTTTATTTTGCTGCTGAAGGCGTACGGTGGCCTATAATTGCTAACAAACACTCCTTTTAAACTCTGGTAGATAGCTGTTTTATTGGCAATCAGACCATATCTCCATATTTTATATATACTTAAAAATTAAACTTGGATTCCTATAGTTGAACTGTTTCCTTCAATGAAAGAATATTTCGGTATATTTTTCAAAACAAATATATATTAGTCTTACCTAGAATGAGATAAAATATCAGCTTGAAGTGTTTCCTCAAACAGCTGTTCTGCCTTATTTGCCATAGCAGAGAGATAAACGTTTGAGACAAGAGCTGTAACTAAAAAATTGACAGAACTAAGTTTATTATTCTGAAACGCATTTTGCGTATCAATGAAAATTAATGTTTACACTGTAAATTCGACAATTTTTAAATAGTCGTCGCAACTTATGTTTAATTATACCGACTGCATAATGGAATGAACTTTTGAACGTCTGTATAGGCATTGCTTTTTCTCTGTATTGGATTTTCAAAATACTTACGAAAGAAAATTATTGTGTGTCTAATAATTTCTCGTTTGTACAACAAAGGTAGACTCTTACTGTAAAATATTGCTGTCCCATACAATAACCGTTTATGAGAGATATCATCGGCATTAAATGAATTTCCGGGATTTGTTTGTTTGATCTTGTTTCCTGTGACTCAATGGACATTAAATGTGGCCGTTGCCATTTTGTTTACTTACTTCTGGGACGTTATTCATTGCAATTGGGGATAACTTCTGTACAAATTAAGAAGCCTCACAGGTAACTCATGACAGTTGTTATCCATTCGTTTGATGTTTTTGAGTTTTTGATTTTGCCATTTGATTAGGGACTTTCCGTTTTGAATTTTCCTCAGAGTTCATTTTTTTGTGATTTTACTTGTTCATGTTGTAACAAGAAACTTTAGTTATGTTCGAAGGAAAAATACAAGCAAACTAAATGAGTTTTAAAAATGCGTAACATTATTTTTGTTTTTTTCAACGTAGAAACACACTTAATATCTTTCATAAACTTAGATTCCATTGGCTACAACGTTTTAAAAAAAGGAAATTTTATTCAAATGTTTACATAGGGACGGACAACATATAAAGCTGAATGCATTTCAATTAAAGTTGAAAAACCTTTTGGTTTAATTTATGATTATTATTAAGCCTTTCAATGTTTCTGTGTAGGGACCTTTTCATTCTGTTCTTATTATCATAGTTATTAGGGCTTCTTACTTTCCGTGGAATGACCTTTTGATTTGTTCTGATTATTGTTTTTTCTTCCGCTACTTTTATTTCCTGCAACAATATTTTGTTTCAAAAGACTTTTCTCATATATCTAATTTATGATAAAGCGCCCCTAAACTTTTAAAATATCGCTATAATGGGATCGATATAACTATTTAGCCATATTTAGAATTGACTAAGGGTAATTGAATAAAGGTCCTTGCTTTGTGGCTTTTAAATAGAGTTCAAGGTCAAAGATATATTTAACGTTGTAGTGTTTGACCTTTGCTATTAATTTATATTTATACATGACGAAGCAACGGGGTCTTTTGCATTAGGTTGGTAGACCTATCACCTTGTTAGGTCAGTCGGAAGAGACCTTTAATAAACCGAAAATAGCAATTTCGTACATCGAAATCAATTAAAAGTACCTAGAACCATATCGTATTAGAATCAGTATGAAGTAATTAGATAGTACCGAAAGTAAATATTTTTAAACCGTAAGTTGCAAGTTATTTCAAACAAAAGTATATAGAACAATATATTATTGGATTAGCTAAAGTAAGTTATTTTGTGTCACCGGAAGTAACTTTGGTCTGATGGGACATGATTATATCCCAAAATTGACGAAAAGGTGCCTTACATATTTGTCTTAATCAATATGAGATTAACACCAGACATACCAATTTTATCAACATTTTTTTTATCTTGGAGTTAATTTATTTGGAAAGACCTTCATTTCTTTTTTAACATCCAAATGATGACCTTGCTTTTAGACCTATAAATTGAAGTCAAGGTCAAAGGTAAATTTTATATTCTAGATATTGACCTTTGCTATAAATTCACTTTCTATATGATCAAGCTATGGGTTTTATGTATAAGATTTTTTGACATACTTTTCAAAAATACTACCAAATTAAATGTACTTTTTAAGAAATTTTGAAAACAAAGACGACTCTTTTTAACTTAATGACAGGAACGTCTTACTCTATAATAAATTTAGTCTTAATTAACATAAGTTTTTAGTAGATATGTATTGTATTGAAATATTGCCAAAAATGAAAGTAGATAAGAAAAAAAAATCTTACGCATTGGATTATCACAGTTGCTCCACAATTCAGCTGCTAGTTCAACATTGTTCCCCATAATAGCAACTCTCAATGACTCAATAACAGGAATTTTCTCCGGTAAGTGCACATATGCCTTTTCATTAGACTTCTTGGACTTTCTGCAGCATGTTACCAATCCAAGTTTTGAAAAACAGAGTCCTAGAAAAAAAATTCCAAACAAAATATTGATATGACTCTACCGTTCACAACTTCACAGCCAGATGTACCCAGATGAAAGTAAACAAAAGAAAGGGAATTCTTTATTAGAGAAAGTTAAAAAAACAAGTTGGTAGATTTGAATTTTTACGTCTGTTTCTATGGGATTTAAAAGTTTAATAAATGTACATAATTTAGGATTATATGCATCTTGGATACGTGTTTTCCCTTAAATTACAGTATAGAGCTTCACGATATCTGTTAACTCTTAAGTTATAGACAAATTTGCACTAAACAGTCGATTGCGGTAGTTGCAAATACATTTTGTTCCTTTTTGTGAATAAGCATACAACAAATATTTTTCATACAATGATTACTGGGGTAAATTTGATATCCGTAACTGCAGTTACGTATTTTCGAAGATGGCAGAAGATGTTTCTGGTCAATATGTCTATTATCAGTTTGTAATAATTATTTTTTATTCTTCTGTACTTCGGTTCTCTTTTTTCGTATTGCTAAATTTGAAACTGAAATACCCAGAGTTTTTCCACATTTCAAACACTAAAATGGAGAAATAAGCCATCCAAAAGAACGCGGGGATATGGGTAACTGAAGAAGATAAATTGTTGTTGCTATACGTAACTAAAAATATCGATATCCGTAACTGATTGTTCCCTAAACACTACATACTCGTTTGAAATGCAATTAAAGTCTCTAGTTATCGTGTACGTTATATATCGGAATCTATATTGTTCTTTAAAGTATTTACAAACATTGTGTGAAAATATTTATGTGAGCAAAATAAACACAATAATAGGTAGAAATGTCAAAAATTGGGGTAGAACAGTCAATATTGTTTTAAAATCTTAATCACTTTAAAACAAACAACTATTTCAACAAATAAAGACAAATTTCCATATTGACACTCTATAGACAAAGTACATGAGCAAAAATGAAAGACAAGAGTTCAAAACGGACAAAATAGCGGGATGTATAAATACCGACGCACGCCAAAAAGTGTATTTCCTCATCTGCATATGTTCTACAACTAATTGTTATTTGGCTTGTTTAGATTTACAAAAAATGCTGTCAGTCAGCATTGGCAGCGAATCTTCAGATATACCGTGCAACTGTTTACTCACGAAGTGGCATTAAGCATATGTTGATTTAAAAAAAAAATCTTATGAATAATTTCAAATCTCGATCTCTCTCTGCAAAAAATTTTACCAAATCGTTTGGTTTTTAACCCTGTTAACCACCATTTGCACTGGGAAATTAAAAAAATGTCTTACAAAATTATTACCAATGGTTTGGTTTTTAACCCTGTAAACCACCATTTCCACTGGGAAATTTAAAAAAATCGTCTTACAGAAATAATACACAATGCTTTTCAATATAAAAATGGTAGCATACGCTATAAATATTAACTATTCTAATATGACGTGCTTCTTTCGCTTTGTAAACAACACCGTGATAAAATTCTGGATATATCAATACTTAGCGCAGACTCAGAGATATACATAAAAATGGATGTTACAATATACCTCCCTCGTAAATCCACATGTATTGGAACCTATTTGCAAACGCTATGCCGAATTCTTATTCATATGCATAACAAAAAGAATTAATGCACAAGAGCTCGAAGAAATCTACAAAATCAAAATAAAATAAAATTCCGCGAAAGTCCATTAATGCTTTTGGCGCATTTAAGTCATTTCAAAACATGACGTCATACAAATGAAAACGCTAAAGCTGAAGGTTTTTCCGTTACGTGAACCATCGAAATTCGTATAATATTACATTAAAATGGATTTTTGAGGTAGGTGTTTTTTATTTTCTATTTTATTGCATTATTCGCATATTTACTGATTTCAGCAAGTCAACATGGCGGCTCCTTAGTTGACATTCCGTTTGGATTTGACGGTAGCTTACGAGAAAAACATGTAAATTAAAAATGGCAAATGTTGGGTTTGAGAATTAAAAGAATTAAGCACATTTTTTCTAGCGGTTGTTTACGAAATAATTCATGCAAGCTACAGATTTATTAGAATGTTTTAGCTTTATCTAAAGGGAGGAAAAAAGAACAGCCACACACACGGCATACCCACCCTCGCTTCAGTTTTTTAATGACCGTATTTGTCCTATTAGAATCGAAATAATTCATGGAAGCCATAGATTTGTTGTAAATTTACACATGGCCTGGGCCGTGATATTCGTTAATTTTATCCCTCGCTAACGCTCAGGATGAAATTCGAATATCACTGCCCAGGCTACGTGTAAATTTCCAACAAATCTATGGCTTTCGTGAATTATTTCTTAATTTTACCATACGGCAGTTTGTTAATAGTGAACAAAAATGTGAAAACATGCTACACAAAAAACCAGTATAATATCGTTCCATCTTGGCTACTAGTAATTATTCTACAACAAATTTTTCAGGGTTTTTGACTAGTTCCTTAACAACTATCAAACAACTTTTCATAAAAGTTTGTGATACAATTAGTGTTGTCAACGGTTAACAGTCGGAAGGACCGAATATCGAATACCAAAAACGCTAACAGGTTAACCAGACTTTTTTCAATTTTAATAGATTTGATTTAAGTGTGTAATGAAATTATTAAATAATTTTGTTCTTTTTAAATTAATTATCGTCGTGTTAATTAATTTGACAGATCTATTCTTGTGCTGTATATTGATTGCTATTCTTAATCCAAAAGACATAAAATTAATTAGAACTTAGAAAACTTCTCTTTCACCTCGGGGCAAGATCTTAAGGAAACATTACTAGAATACATGTTTTTTTAAAAAGTAACTTTAAATCAGTAATCTAATTAAATTCTATGATTTCCTTCATTGTTTTATTTTTGATCTAATATTGCGTAGACCTACATCGGAATGTGCTACCTCCATCGTGCAAAGCTTTGTCATACTTTAAACGAAATGCCAACTCAAAAATTGTGAAATGCAAATCAACGTGAACGTAATTAATGTATACTTGATGTATACTTGATGGTTTTTAGCACGTTCACTCATTTCAAATTGAAACACATTATTTTCTGTGACATCCAAGGAAAATGAAAGAATCATCAGTTTCAGACATTTTCAATTCGACACGATCAAGAAGTCTGTTTATCTTCTCAAAAAAGTTATTACAAACGCCGTAGTAGATACGGTAGTATTAAATTATTAAAAGTTGATCTTCGCCAGGAATCCTCTTAGCCAAGCCTTATAATTCCGAAGGACAAACAGCAATTTATCGTATTATAAAAACATACATTTTTGTAGGTTAATATAAATAAGGTTTTCAAACATCAACTATAACTACCGGTTAACCGCGGTTGAACGATTATCCGAGTAACTGTTTAGTCAAAACTGTTCGATTTGACAACACCAAATAAAATATATGAAAAAACTGGAGTTAACTGTTTTTGGGGTGTTACCAAATCTTTGGATGTTTAAGATGAATTACTTGCTTTTGATGGACCCTTTGATTCTGTTGACAGTTTTGATCTTTCTACTCCTTACACACTTCCAAACAATCTTATCAAACAACAGTTTTCCTATCTATAATACTGAAATAACGAGGTCCAATTTGTCAGCCGGCATGATGTAAAAACGACGAATCAAAGAATTCAACTTTATATATAACTAATATAGGACAATGGTGTTGATTAAAAATTACACCATTTCAGGCCCTTTTGTTTTCCAGCTAATGAATATTACCAATAATTAACAAGTTCCGGGTCGAATCCGATACCGATACCAATAGTATATGTCACATGTCACATGTTACCTGTTCCATAATCTGTAATTTTCGCCTCTTTCAGGCGCACCACCAAACAGTGTATTTGGATTTGATATATATATATATATATATATATATATATATATATATATATATAAACAAATCTAAATTGAAAACAACGATCAAACCTATGATTGAGTTGGATAAAACCGCAATTTTATACGTGTGCATGCAAAACAAATTTCTTGGTAGAGGGTCTAAATACAGCACAAACAACATTTTCCAAAAGACCAAATGAGTGAAAAGTATATTTTAACAAAACGCATTTGACTAGCAGGTCGAACAACTGATGTTCTTAAACCCTGCTGACTGCCATTGGCGATTGCCAAATAAACGGATCACCGATGTAATAAATGGATCTTAACTATAAATTTAATACTAAACAGAAAACAATAAACTTGCGGAAAAGATGGTATACCGCAAACAAAAGGTGCAAAGGTTTTTGTACACCATATCCGGATTTCGACAATTAATGTCTCTTCAGTGATGTTAGGAATCGAAACGGTATTTGGAAGGCCATATAATTTACCTCAATTTAAGATAGACTCTTGAATTTTGAAAGAGTCAAAATAGGATGAACGGATCATATAAACCCGAAGGCAAATATAATACAAGCCCAAACGAAAAATATAAACAAATCTAAATTGAAAACAACGTTCAAACCTATGATTGAGTTGGATAAAACCGCAATTTTATACGTGTGCATGCAAAACAAATTTCTTGGTAGAGGGTCTAAATACAGCACAAACAACATTTTCCAAAAGACCAAATGAGTGAAAAGTATATTTTAACAAAACGCATTTGACTAGCAGGTCGAACAACTGATGTTCTTAAACCCTGCTGACTGCCATTGGCGATTGCCAAATAAACGGATCACCGATGTAATAAATGGATCTTAACTATAAATTTAATACTAAACAGAAAACAATAAACTTGCGGAAAAGATGGTATACCGCAAACAAAAGGTGCAAAGGTTTTTGTACACCATATCCGGATTTCGACAATTAATGTCTCTTCAGTGATGTTAGGAATCGAAACGGTATTTGGAAGGCCATATAATTTACCTCAATTTAAGATAGACTCTTGAATTTTGAAAGAGTCAAAATAGGATGAACGGATCATATAAACCCGAAGGCAAATATAATACAAGCCCAAACGAAAAATATAAACAAATCTAAATTGAAAACAACGTTCAAACCTATGATTGAGTTGGATAAAACCGCAATTTTATACGTGTGCATGCAAAACAAATTTCTTGGTAGAGGGTCTAAATACAGCACAAACAACATTTTCCAAAAGACCAAATGAGTGAAAAGTATATTTTAACAAAACGCATTTGACTAGCAGGTCGAACAACTGATGTTCTTAAACCCTGCTGACTGCCATTGGCGATTGCCAAATAAACGGATCACCGATGTAATAAATGGATCTTAACTATAAATTTAATACTAAACAGAAAACAATAAACTTGCGGAAAAGATGGTATACCGCAAACAAAAGGTGCAAAGGGTTTTGTACACCATATCCGGATTTCGACAATTAATGTCTCTTCAGTGATGTTAGGAATCGAAACGGTATTTGGAAGGCCATATAATTTACCTCAATTTAAGATAGACTCTTGAATTTTGAAAGAGTCAAAATAGGATGAACGGATCATATAAACCCGAAGGCAAATATAATACAAGCCCAAACGAAAAATATAAACAAATCTAAATTGAAAACAACGTTCAAACCTATGATTGAGTTGGATAAAACCGCAATTTTATACGTGTGCATGCAAAACAAATTTCTTGGTAGAGGGTCTAAATACAGCACAAACAACATTTTCCAAAAGACCAAATGAGTGAAAAGTATATTTTAACAAAACGCATTTGACTAGCAGGTCGAACAACTGATGTTCTTAAACCCTGCTGACTGCCATTGGCGATTGCCAAATAAACGGATCACCGATGTAATTAATGGATCTTAACTATAAATTTAATACTAAACAGAAAACAATAAACTTGCGGAAAAGATGGTATACCGCAAACAAAAGGTGCAAAGGTTTTGTACACCATATCCGGATTTCGACAATTAATGTCTCTTCAGTGATGTTAGGAATCGAAACGGTATTTGGAAGGCCATATAATTTACCTCAATTTAAGATAGACTCTTGAATTTTGAAAGAGTCAAAATAGGATGAACGGATCATATAAACCCGAAGGCAAATATAATACAAGCCCAAACGAAAAATATAAACAAATCTAAATTGAAAACAACGTTCAAACCTATGATTGAGTTGGATAAAACCGCAATTTTATACGTGTGCATGCAAAACAAATTTCTTGGTAGAGGGTCTAAATACAGCACAAACAACATTTTCCAAAAGACCAAATGAGTGAAAAGTATATTTTAACAAAACGCATTTGACTAGCAGGTCGAACAACTGATGTTCTTAAACCCTGCTGACTGCCATTGGCGATTGCCAAATAAACGGATCACCGATGTAATAAATGGATCTTAACTATAAATTTAATACTAAACAGAAAACAATAAACTTGCGGAAAAGATGGTATACCGCAAACAAAAGGTGCAAAGGTTTTGTACACCATATCCGGATTTCGACAATTAATGTCTCTTCAGTGATGTTAGGAATCGAAACGGTATTTGGAAGGCCATATAATTTACCTCAATTTAAGATAGACTCTTGAATTTTGAAAGAGTCAAAATAGGATGAACGGATCATATAAACCCGAAGGCAAATATAATACAAGCCCAAACGAAAAATATAAACAAATCTAAATTGAAAACAACGTTCAAACCTATGATTGAGTTGGATAAAACCGCAATTTTATACGTGTGCATGCAAAACAAATTTCTTGGTAGAGGGTCTAAATACAGCACAAACAACATTTTCCAAAAGACCAAATGAGTGAAAAGTATATTTTAACAAAACGCATTTGACTAGCAGGTCGAACAACTGATGTTCTTAAACCCTGCTGACTGCCATTGGCGATTGCCAAATAAACGGATCACCGATGTAATAAATGGATCTTAACTATAAATTTAATACTAAACAGAAAACAATAAACTTGCGGAAAAGATGGTATACCGCAAACAAAAGGTGCAAAGGTTTTGTACACCATATCCGGATTTCGACAATTAATGTCTCTTCAGTGATGTTAGGAATCGAAACGGTATTTGGAAGGCCATATAATTTACCTCAATTTAAGATAGACTCTTGAATTTTGAAAGAGTCAAAATAGGATGAACGGATCATATAAACCCGAAGGCAAATATAATACAAGCCCAAACGAAAAATATAAACAAATCTAAATTGAAAACAACGTTCAAACCTATGATTGAGTTGGATAAAACCGCAATTTTATACGTGTGCATGCAAAACAAATTTCTTGGTAGAGGGTCTAAATACAGCACAAACAACATTTTCCAAAAGACCAAATGAGTGAAAAGTATATTTTAACAAAACGCATTTGACTAGCAGGTCGAACAACTGATGTTCTTAAACCCTGCTGACTGCCATTGGCGATTGCCAAATAAACGGATCACCGATGTAATAAATGGATCTTAACTATAAATTTAATACTAAACAGAAAACAATAAACTTGCGGAAAAGATGGTATACCGCAAACAAAAGGTGCAAAGGTTTTGTACACCATATCCGGATTTCGACAATTAATGTCTCTTCAGTGATGTTAGGAATCGAAACGGTATTTGGAAGGCCATATAATTTACCTCAATTTAAGATAGACTCTTGAATTTTGAAAGAGTCAAAATAGGATGAACGGATCATATAAACCCGAAGGCAAATATAATACAAGCCCAAACGAAAAATATAAACAAATCTAAATTGAAAACAACGTTCAAACCTATGATTGAGTTGGATAAAACCGCAATTTTATACGTGTGCATGCAAAACAAATTTCTTGGTAGAGGGTCTAAATACAGCACAAACAACATTTTCCAAAAGACCAAATGAGTGAAAAAGTATATTTTAACAAAACGCATTTGACTAGCAGGTCGAACAACTGATGTTCTTAAACCCTGCTGACTGCCATTGGCGATTGCCAAATAAACGGATCACCGATGTAATAAATGGATCTTAACTATAAATTTAATACTAAACAGAAAACAATAAACTTGCGGAAAAGATGGTATACCGCAAACAAAAGGTGCAAAGGTTTTTGTACACCATATCCGGATTTTGACAATTAATGTCTCTTCAGTGATGTTAGGAATCGAAACGGTATTTGGAAGGCCATATAATTTACCTCAATTTAAGATAGACTCTTGAATTTTGAAAGAGTCAAAATAGGATGAACGGATCATATAAACCCGAAGGCAAATATAATACAAGCCCAAACGAAAAAATATAAACAAATCTAAATTGAAAACAACGTTCAAACCTATGATTGAGTTGGATAAAAACCGCAATTTTTATACGTGTGCATGCAAAACACATTTCTTGGTAGAGGGGTCTAAATACAGCACAAACAACATTTTCCAAAAGACCAAATGAGTGAAAAAGTATATTTTAACAAAACGCATTTGACTAGCAGGTCGAACAACTGATGTTCTTAAACCCTGCTGACTGCCATTGGCGATTGCCAAATAAACGGATCACCGATGTAATAAATGGATCTTAACTATAAATTTAATACTAAACAGAAAACAATAAACTTGCGGAAAAGATGGTATACCGCAAACAAAAGGTGCAAAGGTTTTTGTACACCATATCCGGATTTCGACAATTAATGTCTCTTCAGTGATGTTAGGAATCGAAACGGTATTTGGAAGGCCATATAATTTACCTCAATTTAAGATAGACTCTTGAATTTTGAAAGAGTCAAAATAGGATGAACGGATCATATAAACCCGAAGGCAAATATAATACAAGCCCAAACGAAAAATATAAACAAATCTAAATTGAAAACAACGTTCAAACCTATGATTGAGTTGGATAAAACCGCAATTTTATACGTGTGCATGCAAAACAAATTTCTTGGTAGAGGGTCTAAATACAGCACAAACAACATTTTCCAAAAGACCAAATGAGTGAAAAGTATATTTTAACAAAACGCATTTGACTAGCAGGTCGAACAACTGATGTTCTTAAACCCTGCTGACTGCCATTGGCGATTGCCAAATAAACGGATCACCGATGTAATTAATGGATCTTAACTATAAATTTAATACTAAACAGAAAACAATAAACTTGCGGAAAAGATGGTATACCGCAAACAAAAGGTGCAAAGGTTTTTGTACACCATATCCGGATTTCGACAATTAATGTCTCTTCAGTGATGTCAGGAATCGAAACGGTATTTGGAAGGCCATATAATTTACCTCAATTTAAGATAGACTCTTGAATTTTGAAAGAGTCAAAATAGGATGAACGGATCATATAAACCCGAAGGCAAATATAATACAAGCCCAAACGAAAAAATATAAACAAATCTAAATTGAAAACAACGTTCAAACCTATGATTGAGTTGGATAAAAACCGCAATTTTTATACGTGTGCATGCAAAACAAATTTCTTGGTAGAGGGGTCTAAATACAGCACAAACAACATTTTCCAAAAGACCAAATGAGTGAAAAGTATATTTTAACAAAACGCATTTGACTAGCAGGTCGAACAACTGATGTTCTTAAACCCTGCTGACTGCCATTGGTGATTGCCAAATAAACGGATCACCGATGTAATTAATGGATCTTAACTATAAATTTAATACTAAACAGAAAACAATAAACTTGCGGAAAAGATGGTATACCGCAAACAAAAGGTGCAAAGGTTTTGTACACCATATCCGGATTTTGACAATTAATGTCTCTTCAGTGATGTTAGGAATCGAAACGGTATTTGGAAGGCGATATAATTTACCTCAATTTAAGATAGACTCTTGAATTTTGAAAGAGTCAAAATAGGATGAACGGATCATATAAACCCGAAGGCAAATATAATACAAGCCCAAACGAAAAAATATAAACAAATCTAAATTGAAAACAACGTTCAAACCTATGATTGAGTTGGATAAAAACCGCAATTTTTATACGTGTGCATGCAAAACAAATTTCTTGGTAGAGGGGTCTAAATACAGCACAAACAACATTTTCCAAAAGACCAAATGAGTGAAAAAGTATATTTTAACAAAACGCATTTGACTAGCAGGTCGAACAACTGATGTTCTTAAACCCTGCTGACTGCCATTGGCGATTGCCAAATAAACGGATCACCGATGTAATAAATGGATCTTAACTATAAATTTAATACTAAACAGAAAACAATAAACTTGCGGAAAAGATGGTATACCGCAAACAAAAGGTGCAAAGGTTTTTGTACACCATATCCGGATTTCGACAATTAATGTCTCTTCAGTGATGTTAGGAATCGAAACGGTATTTGGAAGGCCATATAATTTACCTCAATTTAAGATAGACTCTTGAATTTTGAAAGAGTCAAAATAGGATGAACGGATCATATAAACCCGAAGGCAAATATAATACAAGCCCAAACGAAAAATATAAACAAATCTAAATTGAAAACAACGTTCAAACCTATGATTGAGTTGGATAAAACCGCAATTTTATACGTGTGCATGCAAAACAAATTTCTTGGTAGAGGGTCTAAATACAGCACAAACAACATTTTCCAAAAGACCAAATGAGTGAAAAGTATATTTTAACAAAACGCATTTGACTAGCAGGTCGAACAACTGATGTTCTTAAACCCTGCTGACTGCCATTGGCGATTGCCAAATAAACGGATCACCGATGTAATTAATGGATCTTAACTATAAATTTAATACTAAACAGAAAACAATAAACTTGCGGAAAAGATGGTATACCGCAAACAAAAGGTGCAAAGGTTTTTGTACACCATATCCGGATTTCGACAATTAATGTCTCTTCAGTGATGTTAGGAATCGAAACGGTATTTGGAAGGCCATATAATTTACCTCAATTTAAGATAGACTCTTGAATTTTGAAAGAGTCAAAATAGGATGAACGGATCATATAAACCCGAAGGCAAATATAATACAAGCCCAAACGAAAAATATAAACAAATCTAAATTGAAAACAACGTTCAAACCTATGATTGAGTTGGATAAAACCGCAATTTTATACGTGTGCATGCAAAACAAATTTCTTGGTAGAGGGTCTAAATACAGCACAAACAACATTTTCCAAAAGACCAAATGAGTGAAAAGTATATTTTAACAAAACGCATTTGACTAGCAGGTCGAACAACTGATGTTCTTAAACCCTGCTGACTGCCATTGGCGATTGCCAAATAAACGGATCACCGATGTAATAAATGGATCTTAACTATAAATTTAATACTAAACAGAAAACAATAAACTTGCGGAAAAGATGGTATACCGCAAACAAAAGGTGCAAAGGTTTTGTACACCATATCCGGATTTCGACAATTAATGTCTCTTCAGTGATGTTAGGAATCGAAACGGTATTTGGAAGGCCATATAATTTACCTCAATTTAAGATAGACTCTTGAATTTTGAAAGAGTCAAAATAGGATGAACGGATCATATAAACCCGAAGGCAAATATAATACAAGCCCAAACGAAAAAATATAAACAAATCTAAATTGAAAACAACGTTCAAACCTATGATTGAGTTGGATAAAAACCGCAATTTTTATACGTGTGCATGCAAAACAAATTTCTTGGTAGAGGGGTCTAAATACAGCACAAACAACATTTTCCAAAAGACCAAATGAGTGAAAAAGTATATTTTAACAAAACGCATTTGACTAGCAGGTCGAACAACTGATGTTCTTAAACCCTGCTGACTGCCATTGGCGATTGCCAAATAAACGGATCACCGATGTAATAAATGGATCTTAACTATAAATTTAATACTAAACAGAAAACAATAAACTTGCGGAAAAGATGGTATACCGCAAACAAAAGGTGCAAAGGTTTTTGTACACCATATCCGGATTTCGACAATTAATGTCTCTTCAGTGATGTTAGGAATCGAAACGGTATTTGGAAGGCCATATAATTTACCTCAATTTAAGATAGACTCTTGAATTTTGAAAGAGTCAAAATAGGATGAACGGATCATATAAACCCGAAGGCAAATATAATACAAGCCCAAACGAAAAAATATAAACAAATCTAAATTGAAAACAACGTTCAAACCTATGATTGAGTTGGATAAAAACCGCAATTTTTATACGTGTGCATGCAAAACAAATTTCTTGGTAGAGGGGTCTAAATACAGCACAAACAACATTTTCCAAAAGACCAAATGAGTGAAAAAGTATATTTTAACAAAACGCATTTGACTAGCAGGTCGAACAACTGATGTTCTTAAACCCTGCTGACTGCCATTGGCGATTGCCAAATAAACGGATCACCGATGTAATAAATGGATCTTAACTATAAATTTAATACTAAACAGAAAACAATAAACTTGCGGAAAAGATGGTATACCGCAAACAAAAGGTGCAAAGGTTTTTGTACACCATATCCGGATTTCGACAATTAATGTCTCTTCAGTGATGTTAGGAATCGAAACGGTATTTGGAAGGCCATATAATTTACCTCAATTTAAGATAGACTCTTGAATTTTGAAAGAGTCAAAATAGGATGAACGGATCATATAAACCCGAAGGCAAATATAATACAAGCCCAAACGAAAAAATATAAACAAATCTAAATTGAAAACAACGTTCAAACCTATGATTGAGTTGGATAAAAACCGCAATTTTTATACGTGTGCATGCAAAACAAATTTCTTGGTAGAGGGGTCTAAATACAGCACAAACAACATTTTCCAAAAGACCAAATGAGTGAAAAAGTATATTTTAACAAAACGCATTTGACTAGCAGGTCGAACAACTGATGTTCTTAAACCCTGCTGACTGCCATTGGCGATTGCCAAATAAACGGATCACCGATGTAATAAATGGATCTTAACTATAAATTTAATACTAAACAGAAAACAATAAACTTGCGGAAAAGATGGTATACCGCAAACAAAAGGTGCAAAGGTTTTTGTACACCATATCCGGATTTCGACAATTAATGTCTCTTCAGTGATGTTAGGAATCGAAACGGTATTTGGAAGGCCATATAATTTACCTCAATTTAAGATAGACTCTTGAATTTTGAAAGAGTCAAAATAGGATGAACGGATCATATAAACCCGAAGGCAAATATAATACAAGCCCAAACGAAAAATATAAACAAATCTAAATTGAAAACAACGTTCAAACCTATGATTGAGTTGGATAAAACCGCAATTTTATACGTGTGCATGCAAAACAAATTTCTTGGTAGAGGGTCTAAATACAGCACAAACAACATTTTCCAAAAGACCAAATGAGTGAAAAGTATATTTTAACAAAACGCATTTGACTAGCAGGTCGAACAACTGATGTTCTTAAACCCTGCTGACTGCCATTGGCGATTGCCAAATAAACGGATCACCGATGTAATAAATGGATCTTAACTATAAATTTAATACTAAACAGAAAACAATAAACTTGCGGAAAAGATGGTATACCGCAAACAAAAGGTGCAAAGGTTTTGTACACCATATCCGGATTTCGACAATTAATGTCTCTTCAGTGATGTTAGGAATCGAAACGGTATTTGGAAGGCCATATAATTTACCTCAATTTAAGATAGACTCTTGAATTTTGAAAGAGTCAAAATAGGATGAACGGATCATATAAACCCGAAGGCAAATATAATACAAGCCCAAACGAAAAAATATAAACAAATCTAAATTGAAAACAACGTTCAAACCTATGATTGAGTTGGATAAAAACCGCAATTTTTATACGTGTGCATGCAAAACAAATTTCTTGGTAGAGGGGTCTAAATACAGCACAAACAACATTTTCCAAAAGACCAAATGAGTGAAAAAGTATATTTTAACAAAACGCATTTGACTAGCAGGTCGAACAACTGATGTTCTTAAACCCTGCTGACTGCCATTGGCGATTGCCAAATAAACGGATCACCGATGTAATAAATGGATCTTAACTATAAATTTAATACTAAACAGAAAACAATAAACTTGCGGAAAAGATGGTATACCGCAAACAAAAGGTGCAAAGGTTTTTGTACACCATATCCGGATTTCGACAATTAATGTCTCTTCAGTGATGTTAGGAATCGAAACGGTATTTGGAAGGCCATATAATTTACCTCAATTTAAGATAGACTCTTGAATTTTGAAAGAGTCAAAATAGGATGAACGGATCATATAAACCCGAAGGCAAATATAATACAAGCCCAAACGAAAAATATAAACAAATCTAAATTGAAAACAACGTTCAAACCTATGATTGAGTTGGATAAAACCGCAATTTTATACGTGTGCATGCAAAACAAATTTCTTGGTAGAGGGTCTAAATACAGCACAAACAACATTTTCCAAAAGACCAAATGAGTGAAAAGTATATTTTAACAAAACGCATTTGACTAGCAGGTCGAACAACTGATGTTCTTAAACCCTGCTGACTGCCATTGGCGATTGCCAAATAAACGGATCACCGATGTAATAAATGGATCTTAACTATAAATTTAATACTAAACAGAAAACAATAAACTTGCGGAAAAGATGGTATACCGCAAACAAAAGGTGCAAAGGTTTTTGTACACCATATCCGGATTTCGACAATTAATGTCTCTTCAGTGATGTTAGGAATCGAAACGGTATTTGGAAGGCCATATAATTTACCTCAATTTAAGATAGACTCTTGAATTTTGAAAGAGTCAAAATAGGATGAACGGATCATATAAACCCGAAGGCAAATATAATACAAGCCCAAACGAAAAATATAAACAAATCTAAATTGAAAACAACGTTCAAACCTATGATTGAGTTGGATAAAACCGCAATTTTATACGTGTGCATGCAAAACAAATTTCTTGGTAGAGGGTCTAAATACAGCACAAACAACATTTTCCAAAAGACCAAATGAGTGAAAAGTATATTTTAACAAAACGCATTTGACTAGCAGGTCGAACAACTGATGTTCTTAAACCCTGCTGACTGCCATTGGCGATTGCCAAATAAACGGATCACCGATGTAATTAATGGATCTTAACTATAAATTTAATACTAAACAGAAAACAATAAACTTGCGGAAAAGATGGTATACCGCAAACAAAAGGTGCAAAGGTTTTGTACACCATATCCGGATTTCGACAATTAATGTCTCTTCAGTGATGTTAGGAATCGAAACGGTATTTGGAAGGCCATATAATTTACCTCAATTTAAGATAGACTCTTGAATTTTGAAAGAGTCAAAATAGGATGAACGGATCATATAAACCCGAAGGCAAATATAATACAAGCCCAAACGAAAAATATAAACAAATCTAAATTGAAAACAACGTTCAAACCTATGATTGAGTTGGATAAAACCGCAATTTTATACGTGTGCATGCAAAACAAATTTCTTGGTAGAGGGTCTAAATACAGCACAAACAACATTTTCCAAAAGACCAAATGAGTGAAAAGTATATTTTAACAAAACGCATTTGACTAGCAGGTCGAACAACTGATGTTCTTAAACCCTGCTGACTGCCATTGGCGATTGCCAAATAAACGGATCACCGATGTAATAAATGGATCTTAACTATAAATTTAATACTAAACAGAAAACAATAAACTTGCGGAAAAGATGGTATACCGCAAACAAAAGGTGCAAAGGTTTTTGTACACCATATCCGGATTTCGACAATTAATGTCTCTTCAGTGATGTTAGGAATCGAAACGGTATTTGGAAGGCCATATAATTTACCTCAATTTAAGATAGACTCTTGAATTTTGAAAGAGTCAAAATAGGATGAACGGATCATATAAACCCGAAGGCAAATATAATACAAGCCCAAACGAAAAATATAAACAAATCTAAATTGAAAACAACGTTCAAACCTATGATTGAGTTGGATAAAACCGCAATTTTATACGTGTGCATGCAAAACACATTTCTTGGTAGAGGGTCTAAATACAGCACAAACAACATTTTCCAAAAGACCAAATGAGTGAAAAGTATATTTTAACAAAACGCATTTGACTAGCAGGTCGAACAACTGATGTTCTTAAACCCTGCTGACTGCCATTGGCGATTGCCAAATAAACGGATCACCGATGTAATAAATGGATCTTAACTATAAATTTAATACTAAACAGAAAACAATAAACTTGCGGAAAAGATGGTATACCGCAAACAAAAGGTGCAAAGGTTTTGTACACCATATCCGGATTTCGACAATTAATGTCTCTTCAGTGATGTTAGGAATCGAAACGGTATTTGGAAGGCCATATAATTTACCTCAATTTAAGATAGACTCTTGAATTTTGAAAGAGTCAAAATAGGATGAACGGATCATATAAACCCGAAGGCAAATATAATACAAGCCCAAACGAAAAATATAAACAAATCTAAATTGAAAACAACGTTCAAACCTATGATTGAGTTGGATAAAACCGCAATTTTATACGTGTGCATGCAAAACACATTTCTTGGTAGAGGGTCTAAATACAGCACAAACAACATTTTCCAAAAGACCAAATGAGTGAAAAGTATATTTTAACAAAACGCATTTGACTAGCAGGTCGAACAACTGATGTTCTTAAACCCTGCTGACTGCCATTGGCGATTGCCAAATAAACGGATCACCGATGTAATAAATGGATCTTAACTATAAATTTAATACTAAACAGAAAACAATAAACTTGCGGAAAGATGGTATACCGCAAACAAAAGGTGCAAAGGTTTTGTACACCATATCCGGATTTCGACAATTAATGTCTCTTCAGTGATGTTAGGAATCGAAACGGTATTTGGAAGGCCATATAATTTACCTCAATTTAAGATAGACTCTTGAATTTTGAAAGAGTCAAAATAGGATGAACGGATCATATAAACCCGAAGGCAAATATAATACAAGCCCAAACGAAAAATATAAACAAATCTAAATTGAAAACAACGTTCAAACCTATGATTGAGTTGGATAAAACCGCAATTTTATACGTGTGCATGCAAAACAAATTTCTTGGTAGAGGGTCTAAATACAGCACAAACAACATTTTCCAAAAGACCAAATGAGTGAAAAGTATATTTTAACAAAACGCATTTGACTAGCAGGTCGAACAACTGATGTTCTTAAACCCTGCTGACTGCCATTGGCGATTGCCAAATAAACGGATCACCGATGTAATTAATGGATCTTAACTATAAATTTAATACTAAACAGAAAACAATAAACTTGCGGAAAAGATGGTATACCGCAAACAAAAGGTGCAAAGGTTTTTGTACACCATATCCGGATTTCGACAATTAATGTCTCTTCAGTGATGTTAGGAATCGAAACGGTATTTGGAAGGCCATATAATTTACCTCAATTTAAGATAGACTCTTGAATTTTGAAAGAGTCAAAATAGGATGAACGGATCATATAAACCCGAAGGCAAATATAATACAAGCCCAAACGAAAAAATATAAACAAATCTAAATTGAAAACAACGTTCAAACCTATGATTGAGTTGGATAAAAACCGCAATTTTTATACGTGTGCATGCAAAACAAATTTCTTGGTAGAGGGGTCTAAATACAGCACAAACAACATTTTCCAAAAGACCAAATGAGTGAAAAAGTATATTTTAACAAAACGCATTTGACTAGCAGGTCGAACAACTGATGTTCTTAAACCCTGCTGACTGCCATTGGCGATTGCCAAATAAACGGATCACCGATGTAATAAATGGATCTTAACTATAAATTTAATACTAAACAGAAAACAATAAACTTGCGGAAAAGATGGTATACCGCAAACAAAAGGTGCAAAGGTTTTTGTACACCATATCCGGATTTCGACAATTAATGTCTCTTCAGTGATGTTAGGAATCGAAACGGTATTTGGAAGGCCATATAATTTACCTCAATTTAAGATAGACTCTTGAATTTTGAAAGAGTCAAAATAGGATGAACGGATCATATAAACCCGAAGGCAAATATAATACAAGCCCAAACGAAAAATATAAACAAATCTAAATTGAAAACAACGTTCAAACCTATGATTGAGTTGGATAAAACCGCAATTTTATACGTGTGCATGCAAAACAAATTTCTTGGTAGAGGGTCTAAATACAGCACAAACAACATTTTCCAAAAGACCAAATGAGTGAAAAGTATATTTTAACAAAACGCATTTGACTAGCAGGTCGAACAACTGATGTTCTTAAACCCTGCTGACTGCCATTGGCGATTGCCAAATAAACGGATCACCGATGTAATAAATGGATCTTAACTATAAATTTAATACTAAACAGAAAACAATAAACTTGCGGAAAAGATGGTATACCGCAAACAAAAGGTGCAAAGGTTTTGTACACCATATCCGGATTTCGACAATTAATGTCTCTTCAGTGATGTTAGGAATCGAAACGGTATTTGGAAGGCCATATAATTTACCTCAATTTAAGATAGACTCTTGAATTTTGAAAGAGTCAAAATAGGATGAACGGATCATATAAACCCGAAGGCAAATATAATACAAGCCCAAACGAAAAATATAAACAAATCTAAATTGAAAACAACGTTCAAACCTATGATTGAGTTGGATAAAACCGCAATTTTATACGTGTGCATGCAAAACAAATTTCTTGGTAGAGGGTCTAAATACAGCACAAACAACATTTTCCAAAAGACCAAATGAGTGAAAAGTATATTTTAACAAAACGCATTTGACTAGCAGGTCGAACAACTGATGTTCTTAAACCCTGCTGACTGCCATTGGCGATTGCCAAATAAACGGATCACCGATGTAATAAATGGATCTTAACTATAAATTTAATACTAAACAGAAAACAATAAACTTGCGGAAAAGATGGTATACCGCAAACAAAAGGTGCAAAGGTTTTGTACACCATATCCGGATTTCGACAATTAATGTCTCTTCAGTGATGTTAGGAATCGAAACGGTATTTGGAAGGCCATATAATTTACCTCAATTTAAGATAGACTCTTGAATTTTGAAAGAGTCAAAATAGGATGAACGGATCATATAAACCCGAAGGCAAATATAATACAAGCCCAAACGAAAAAATATAAACAAATCTAAATTGAAAACAACGTTCAAACCTATGATTGAGTTGGATAAAAACCGCAATTTTTATACGTGTGCATGCAAAACAAATTTCTTGGTAGAGGGGTCTAAATACAGCACAAACAACATTTTCCAAAAGACCAAATGAGTGAAAAAGTATATTTTAACAAAACGCATTTGACTAGCAGGTCGAACAACTGATGTTCTTAAACCCTGCTGACTGCCATTGGCGATTGCCAAATAAACGGATCACCGATGTAATAAATGGATCTTAACTATAAATTTAATACTAAACAGAAAACAATAAACTTGCGGAAAAGATGGTATACCGCAAACAAAAGGTGCAAAGGTTTTGTACACCATATCCGGATTTCGACAATTAATGTCTCTTCAGTGATGTTAGGAATCGAAACGGTATTTGGAAGGCCATATAATTTACCTCAATTTAAGATAGACTCTTGAATTTTGAAAGAGTCAAAATAGGATGAACGGATCATATAAACCCGAAGGCAAATATAATACAAGCCCAAACGAAAAATATAAACAAATCTAAATTGAAAACAACGTTCAAACCTATGATTGAGTTGGATAAAACCGCAATTTTATACGTGTGCATGCAAAACAAATTTCTTGGTAGAGGGTCTAAATACAGCACAAACAACATTTTCCAAAAGACCAAATGAGTGAAAAGTATATTTTAACAAAACGCATTTGACTAGCAGGTCGAACAACTGATGTTCTTAAACCCTGCTGACTGCCATTGGCGATTGCCAAATAAACGGATCACCGATGTAATTAATGGATCTTAACTATAAATTTAATACTAAACAGAAAACAATAAACTTGCGGAAAAGATGGTATACCGCAAACAAAAGGTGCAAAGGTTTTTGTACACCATATCCGGATTTCGACAATTAATGTCTCTTCAGTGATGTTAGGAATCGAAACGGTATTTGGAAGGCCATATAATTTACCTCAATTTAAGATAGACTCTTGAATTTTGAAAGAGTCAAAATAGGATGAACGGATCATATAAACCCGAAGGCAAATATAATACAAGCCCAAACGAAAAATATAAACAAATCTAAATTGAAAACAACGTTCAAACCTATGATTGAGTTGGATAAAACCGCAATTTTATACGTGTGCATGCAAAACAAATTTCTTGGTAGAGGGTCTAAATACAGCACAAACAACATTTTCCAAAAGACCAAATGAGTGAAAAGTATATTTTAACAAAACGCATTTGACTAGCAGGTCGAACAACTGATGTTCTTAAACCCTGCTGACTGCCATTGGCGATTGCCAAATAAACGGATCACCGATGTAATAAATGGATCTTAACTATAAATTTAATACTAAACAGAAAACAATAAACTTGCGGAAAAGATGGTATACCGCAAACAAAAGGTGCAAAGGTTTTTGTACACCATATCCGGATTTCGACAATTAATGTCTCTTCAGTGATGTTAGGAATCGAAACGGTATTTGGAAGGCCATATAATTTACCTCAATTTAAGATAGACTCTTGAATTTTGAAAGAGTCAAAATAGGATGAACGGATCATATAAACCCGAAGGCAAATATAATACAAGCCCAAACGAAAAATATAAACAAATCTAAATTGAAAACAACGTTCAAACCTATGATTGAGTTGGATAAAACCGCAATTTTATACGTGTGCATGCAAAACAAATTTCTTGGTAGAGGGTCTAAATACAGCACAAACAACATTTTCCAAAAGACCAAATGAGTGAAAAGTATATTTTAACAAAACGCATTTGACTAGCAGGTCGAACAACTGATGTTCTTAAACCCTGCTGACTGCCATTGGCGATTGCCAAATAAACGGATCACCGATGTAATAAATGGATCTTAACTATAAATTTAATACTAAACAGAAAACAATAAACTTGCGGAAAAGATGGTATACCGCAAACAAAAGGTGCAAAGGTTTTGTACACCATATCCGGATTTCGACAATTAATGTCTCTTCAGTGATGTTAGGAATCGAAACGGTATTTGGAAGGCCATATAATTTACCTCAATTTAAGATAGACTCTTGAATTTTGAAAGAGTCAAAATAGGATGAACGGATCATATAAACCC
Source organism: Mytilus coruscus (assembly GCA_017311375.1). NCBI lineage: Eukaryota > Metazoa > Mollusca > Bivalvia > Mytilida > Mytilidae > Mytilus > Mytilus coruscus. The sequence continues at coordinate 40,947,618 of CM029604.1, read as the reverse complement.
GAAGGCAAATATAATACAAGCCCAAACGAAAAATATAAACAAATCTAAATTGAAAACAACGTTCAAACCTATGATTGAGTTGGATAAAACCGCAATTTTATACGTGTGCATGCAAAACAAATTTCTTGGTAGAGGGTCTAAATACAGCACAAACAACATTTTCCAAAAGACCAAATGAGTGAAAAGTATATTTTAACAAAACGCATTTGACTAGCAGGTCGAACAACTGATGTTCTTAAACCCTGCTGACTGCCATTGGCGATTGCCAAATAAACGGATCACCGATGTAATAAATGGATCTTAACTATAAATTTAATACTAAACAGAAAACAATAAACTTGCGGAAAAGATGGTATACCGCAAACAAAAGGTGCAAAGGTTTTGTACACCATATCCGGATTTCGACAATTAATGTCTCTTCAGTGATGTTAGGAATCGAAACGGTATTTGGAAGGCCATATAATTTACCTCAATTTAAGATAGACTCTTGAATTTTGAAAGAGTCAAAATAGGATGAACGGATCATATAAACCCGAAGGCAAATATAATACAAGCCCAAACGAAAAAATATAAACAAATCTAAATTGAAAACAACGTTCAAACCTATGATTGAGTTGGATAAAAACCGCAATTTTTATACGTGTGCATGCAAAACAAATTTCTTGGTAGAGGGGTCTAAATACAGCACAAACAACATTTTCCAAAAGACCAAATGAGTGAAAAAGTATATTTTAACAAAACGCATTTGACTAGCAGGTCGAACAACTGATGTTCTTAAACCCTGCTGACTGCCATTGGCGATTGCCAAATAAACGGATCACCGATGTAATAAATGGATCTTAACTATAAATTTAATACTAAACAGAAAACAATAAACTTGCGGAAAAGATGGTATACCGCAAACAAAAGGTGCAAAGGTTTTGTACACCATATCCGGATTTCGACAATTAATGTCTCTTCAGTGATGTTAGGAATCGAAACGGTATTTGGAAGGCCATATAATTTACCTCAATTTAAGATAGACTCTTGAATTTTGAAAGAGTCAAAATAGGATGAACGGATCATATAAACCCGAAGGCAAATATAATACAAGCCCAAACGAAAAATATAAACAAATCTAAATTGAAAACAACGTTCAAACCTATGATTGAGTTGGATAAAACCGCAATTTTATACGTGTGCATGCAAAACACATTTCTTGGTAGAGGGTCTAAATACAGCACAAACAACATTTTTCAAAAGACCAAATGAGTGAAAAGTATATTTTAACAAAACGCATTTGACTAGCAGGTCGAACAACTGATGTTCTTAAACCCTGCTGACTGCCATTGGCGATTGCCAAATAAACGGATCACCGATGTAATAAATGGATCTTAACTATAAATTTAATACTAAACAGAAAACAATAAACTTGCGGAAAAGATGGTATACCGCAAACAAAAGGTGCAAAGGTTTTGTACACCATATCCGGATTTCGACAATTAATGTCTCTTCAGTGATGTTAGGAATCGAAACGGTATTTGGAAGGCCATATAATTTACCTCAATTTAAGATAGACTCTTGAATTTTGAAAGAGTCAAAATAGGATGAACGGATCATATAAACCCGAAGGCAAATATAATACAAGCCCAAACGAAAAAATATAAACAAATCTAAATTGAAAACAACGTTCAAACCTATGATTGAGTTGGATAAAAACCGCAATTTTTATACGTGTGCATGCAAAACAAATTTCTTGGTAGAGGGGTCTAAATACAGCACAAACAACATTTTCCAAAAGACCAAATGAGTGAATGGCAGTCAGCAGGGTTTAAGAACATCAGTTGTTCGACCTGCTAGTCAAATGCGTTTTGTTAAAATATACTTTTTCACTCATTTGGTCTTTTGGAAAATGTTGTTTGTGCTGTATTTAGACCCTCTACCAAGAAATTTGTTTTGCATGCACACGTATAAAATTGCGGTTTTATCCAACTCAATCATAGGTTTGAACGTTGTTTTCAATTTAGATTTGTTTATATTTTTTCGTTTGGGCTTGTATTATATTTGCCTTCGGGTTTATATGATCCGTTCATCCTATTTTGACTCTTTCAAAATTCAAGAGTCTATCTTAAATTGAGGTAAATTATATGGCCTTCCAAATACCGTTTCGATTCCTAACATCACTGAAGAGACATTAATTGTCGAAATCCGGATATGGTGTACAAAAACCTTTGCACCTTTTGTTTGCGGCATACCATCTTTTCCGCAAGTTTATTGTTTTCTGTTTAGTATTAAATTTATAGTTAAGATCCATTTATGACATCGGTGATCTGTTTATTTGGCAATCGCCAATGGCAGTCAGCAGGGTTTAAGAACATCAGTTGTTCGACCTGCTAGTCAAATGCGTTTTGTTAAAATATACTTTTTCACTCATTTGGTCTTTTGGAAAATGTTGTTTATATATATATATACACGGGTCATAATCACACCTGAAATTTGTCATTATACAGGGATTGAAACTACTAAATTCAATCACTGTTCAAAAAATATATCTACAGTAGTTTCCGGTTGTAGTAAAACAAAATACGACGGATTCACACAGAAAGATTTTGAAAGCAGAGAGAACTCTGCACCTTATAATCAGCACGGCTTTATCAATTGACAATACGAATACTAAAAATCCAGGCTGAAAATAAGGGTTAGGTACTTTAATTCAGTCAGGGACCCGCAATGTCGCGGGTGTGTTCTTGTTTATTTAAATGGTAAATCTGAATCTAAATACATTTGCTGCAGCTGATTCAAAGCCTTCTTCTCTAATGAGAAAGGTACATGTGCTAGATATACCTGTACCTACTGGAGGTGTGATGAGATAACTGAAGCTTTTAATTTTCTCCTTGATAATATTCATGTATGTTTTGGCATTAAAGTTTATAGACAGGTTGTAAGTATTCCTATGGGCACAAATTGTACACCTTTAGTTGCATGCTTGTTTTTGTACTGTTATGAGTTATAGTGTATGACCAAATTCAGTAAAGGCCCGTCTGAATTGCATTTAATTGATAATTAAACAACAGTTATCGTTATCTTGATGATATTTTTTCGTTAAATAATCAATAATGTTCTAAATATACTGCCAAAATTTACCCAAAGGATCTTACCTTAAATAAATCAAATGTATACGGTAATAACTGTCTTTTCCTAGATTTAGATATTTCGATTTTACACGGGAAACTCCATACTTAAATTAACGACAAAAAAGACGATTTTTCGTTACCTATTGCTAATTTTCTTTTTTTGGATAATGATGTTCCTTTGGCACCATCTTATGGTGTTTATATTTCAAAACTTCACTATTCACGTATCTGTTGTGATGTTTTTGATTTTTACGAACGTAATTTTATGTATTATTGTTAAATTATTAAGCCACGGATTTTGTTTCCATAAATTACTTAAAACCTTTACAAAATTCTTTCATAGAATATTTGGTTTTGAAGTTTTATGTAACTGTAAAAATACTTATTTCAAACGGGATAGCACATCCTCATTTTTATGGAAATGTTGTTAACCGTGCCCGAAAATTTAGAAAATATCATGGTAAACTTATCGATCCTTTAAATAAACTTACCAATTCAACACTGAAATTAGCTATATATAGATCTTTGAATGTTGTTTTTATTGGTATCAATATTAGATTTCTTATCAATAAATTAAAAGAAAACTAAATACTATTGTTCTATACATATGGACATTCATGGTTACTTTTTACACTCACCTTGAATTAGTTTATTTGATATGCTCCTTATGGCATCTTGTGTGTCTTTAAAACCTTTCCCTGTGCCATTTGCCAAAAATGAAACCGCTTCTGGGTGCAAATTCTGGAGTTATAAAGTGGAAGTTGACTAGTGTAATTGTTAGCAAATATTTTCAACTTTTAAACTTTAAAAACCAAACCATCATCATGATAACATTCATATCAAAATGAATAAAATATTAAACCTACCACACGTTCATGTAACTGTATCATTTCAATATTGATGGTTTAAGTCTTATTGTGAATATTGTGCTGATAACATATACTCAATTGTTTTTCGGTTAATATATCATCAATGGTTTAACATGTTTAATCACACATGTCTGTTTAGAGTTATATTATGAAGCCATCATTATTGTTAAAGACTGTGTTTTAATGTCAGAGGTCTTAATTGGTTTCGGGCGTCGTTTGTTTACTGACATTAGCAAACACCAGTCGTTTTCTTTTATTGACAAGTGCATAAAAACATTACAAATATCTATATTTAAAAAACACTGTTGTTTAAAAATGAAAAAGAATTTAGTTTTTTCCCCTATATTGTTTTTATAAAACTGCCACCCAGATGCCATTTCCCACTCATGTTTTGAACATTAAATGGTAGGCTGTGAAAGCCCGTGACCCATGGCTTGTTTGTGTTTATTTTTAACAGTGCATGGCTAATATCCTTTATCCAAACAATCTATCATTCGAACTCCATTTTACTGTGAAGAACAAGTTTGCAAAATTATTGGTTTATATAGACTGTATCAATGATTTATTCACATGTTGAACATTTAAAGTAAAACAAAAACAGTGTCGAGTAGGAACAATAAAATTGAAAATAATGACTTTTTATAGTTGCTTGATAGTTTTTTTGTCTTTCGTTGACCTTTGGCAAAAGAACTTTATGTATTAAATCATACTGTATACAATGAGATTGAAGTTTAAGTTATTCATCATTTAAAATACTAAAAGTCTGAAAAATACGTACCTCAAGTAATTTAAATCCGTTCTTGTCATTGCCTGCTGGTGTGCTTGTAGGGGACTTTACTACCTACAATATAAATGGCTGGATCCACAGCAATATATTTTACATAATGAACAAATAAATTAAACTTGCAAATGTTGACAAATTTTGCACTCTTTGATTTTACTGTATCAATGGTCTAGAAACACACTGAGGGTAAATTAAGTTCAAAATGTTAAAGAAGGATGACAAATAAAAATCATCCCCACACGTTTGTTAATTGGTCATCATTATAAAATAAGGAGATATAGTATGATTAAATCATAAAATATGATTAAATTAACTGTGTTAAAAATTAATTGAAACCCTTTTGACAAGGCTCTACATCGAAACAAAATCATTCTATATTATTGAATAATTCCTTTGTAAATTAAAATTGAGAAGACGGAGTTTTTCTATCGAAACAAGTATGGACAATTAGCGAATCAGATGTCTTCTTCTATTCACTTGTCTTAAAATTATACGGAATTTAGCATTGTACATGTACCTCTATCTGAGTACATCTTTTGACTTCTTTTTTTTAGTTTGTTTTTTACTTTGTTGACCTAAAATAATAATAAGTCGTTTGTTTTATATGTAATTGAAGTGTACCTTAAAACATAATTACCTCCTGACATAATGTTGTGAATTGTTGTTTAGATAATGCAAAATTTTCGTTGCTGTGTAGTATTTGTTTAATAATATCTGTCCTTTTCCCAAGAAAAGCATTTACAAATGTATGCTGAAAAAAACAAATTAATTAATACATTACTTTTGATGTGTTTCCAATAATTTGCAGGAGCGATGAATTACCCCGACAAATTAAAGCCTCTATTGAACAATCCTATTATTCCCGGATGATTACATTATAAGCCCTATGGTTTTTGCCGGCGTTGATGCCTCTAACCTAAATTACTTTGGCCATGTAAGAAGCACATCAAAGGTTTGAACAAGGTTACAAGATCAAACAAGGCTTGGACAATCATCTGCTTACGATGGTATATCTCGTAAACTGTCATTGTCAGAGCCATTGATATTTAACAGAGAGTTTACCGTTGTATATACCAGAAATTTATAGACACAATGCCTTTCTAAAGATAGTGTTGTTGCCTTCTGCTATGCAGTTATGATTCGACACGTTATTTTTCACTTAGTCCAAATATAAATCACAACAGGAAAAGGACAAAATAGTTAAATTTACAGATTAGACGACCTTTCTGGTATGTACTGATTTTAAGACCGTATATCACTAGTCCATGGACAAATAATTATTAGTCCTTGAAAGGCTATTTTATTTGTTTAAGCTTTGACGCCCTCCTGTGACGTCATAATGTCGAACTCATTTTTTCAGTTTGATTTTGAGAAATAATTAACTGCTTTATTAAAACGATAAGCTGGATTCTCTTCCAGATGATTCACTGTAGGTGTGTAAAATACATTTTTACACTAAATTCTGTAAAATTTAACGAACCTGAATATCCGGATAAAATAAATCAAACGTTCTAGAAATTTCGGTTAAATTTTACCGAGTTAGGTGCAACAATTTATTTTATACTCTCCTAAAGTGAAATCAGTTGAACGTTTAAAAAAAGCAGTAGATTATCATCTGCCTCAGATTGAATTGCAACTTATTTTATCATTAATTTGGGAAATTATTTGTAATATTTAGCATAAAAGGTAAACATTTGTATATACGCAAAAACATATAGTCGTCCACGAAAACTTTATGGCTAAATAAGTTCTTAAAGGTGCGAGAGACATTCCCTTTCACAGTCCTACAAAAAAAAATGTCTGCAGCGTTATGACGTCACAAGAAGGTGTCAAATCAACAACAAAAAGTAGCCTTTCGAGACGTCATAATTATTTGGACTACGTATATACCAGGTTTCCTCTTTTGAGAGCTGACATAAACATACCTTCTATCAATGTATGGTGGTGACCATAAAATGTATGTACAATATTTTCGATTGAAATCGCTGATTCTGGATAATTTCAAATTTATATAATCCGATATTGTGAACACGATCGTTCCTTATCAATTGATATATGTATACGCCATGCAATGGAAAGGGCTAGGTTTCTGCGGAGTAGTGGGAATATTTTCGTTGTCGTTTTTGTTTAATTACTAGACGTTAATTGACTATGTTATGTATTGCTATGTGTATATTTCCACCTGAACATGCTGAAGATCAACTGGACTATTACTCTGTGTTTGCATATCATAGCCACCAAATAATTCTTTCTTCGATAAACTGTCTATTTCAGCGACATACTTAGAAATAAAATCTATTTGGCTCAGGTTCATAAGATCTGTGGTCAGATACGATTCATCTGTAAAATATAATGAAAAAAATGATGTTTTACTCACATCTCCATTAATTCATACTCATATAAAAATTGGTATAAAAAGCGGTCAACATAAGATTACTGAAATGACACAGCTTTGAGATATATCTATGGCCATAATGTATTACAATGTATTAAGCTTGCAGTCACTACAACTTATATTTCCGATTACCATGTCAATACATACACACATAACCGTATATAAAACAAATTATTTTTGAATTATTCACTTTTCGCACAGTAGCCAGTGATTAATTCGAATCAGAGAAACACGACACATTATCATACCTTTTTCCTCTTAAGAAATTTAAATGGATTAAAACTGCGATTCAAATAATCTTTGTGTGACCTATCAATTTTTGCCCTTGCTTTGAGGTACCAAGACGTCATAAATTTATGCATATGGTTTGAAAGCAGCTGTTCAGGGTATATAAGTTAGCACATGCAGCACAAGACTGCCTTTCCTGGATCATATCGATGACATATGTTGTGATATTCTCATGCAAACAACTTGTGTCTCTGACATGAGACACAACTGCTGCTCATCAACCAGAAAATACAGAAAGCCACATTGTTTAACACTCGAGATCAAAAGGGTTTCTACAAAAATTAAATATGGATTAGGACCGCAACAAATTGACTATTTAGTCCATGTTTTTGTCGACCATAAAAAGTGAAGCTACATGATTACGGAGGTCACATCCGCATTTTCTCACGATAGGGCTATTTGACGACGGAAGGTACAGTGGTGACGTCATTTGAAATTGTAATGAAGAGCATAAACTACATTTTGTGTTTTGAAATTGTAATGTTTAAATTCGCAACTTTTGAATAGTAGCACCTTTTTTCTCTTCAAATGACCATGCTCGCATTATGCCATCGGATAACTTTTCCCATAGTTCCTTATGATTATTTTTCTTTACATTGAATATTGAAATCTGCAACAAAAGTTGAATATTATCAAAGTATGTGCACAAATATATTTCAATTCACATTAGTTGGGAAATGACTGCACTGAATGGCAAAAGAACGTTTGAAATAAACAAACCATTTACTTATACGAATCATATAGATATGTCAGTTTTTATTAGCGGTGATTCTAAAATTTATTAGCAATACTTAGAAAGAAGTTTTAGAAATAACATGTTATACTTTTTCTTGTGATTTAAAGTTACTTAAGATATGCGATATATCTTATAATCTTCTGACGATGTATGTATTGCTGTTAATAACAAACCCTTCTCTATCTCAATAGGGATACAATATTATAGTTTTTTTCCTCAGAAGTGAAAAAGATATATCAACACATGACGTATAAATCCTATATTTTGAAATACAGAATTAGTATTCCTTTTGGAACAATGGATAAGTTTTTGTACTTTTTGCATTTACTGTACTATAATTCGGTCAATACATAATCTTTTTTTTTTTACAAATAAGGAGCATATCCGGATTTTTGTGTAGTTCGTGCTGTTTAGTCTCCGACTGTTTCTTTTATCAAAAGTACTACTCTGGTATACCAATTGTAATGTTTTTGTTAACTGTTGTTTGTTTGCTGTCATTTTCTGTTGGCTTAAGGTCTGTATTCAGGTATTTATTTACTAGTGACTCTTAAATTCGTCCTTTGAATCTATTTATCATTGCTGAGTTTGACTCCCATCTTTACCGGTAACACTATCTATAATTTACAACTTAACATATTGCAATACATTTGTTTTTTTTTTCATTTGCAGGCAAACTGCTGAAGGATACAAATTAACTAATCTAAATGTTATACTAAACATATGTGTTTCTGGTTTTATTTTGTTTAATGGTTGTTTATTATTTTTTTTGGGAGGGGGGTATTTTCTATCCAATTATTTACGATTGAAGCGCGACAAATAGTTTTCTGTATTGTTTATGACACTGTTGTATGAATCCTTCTCAGATGTGGAGCTACTGATTTTAGAATGTTTTTAACGACATGATGTTATTATTAATACTGACTTTTATTTCTTTTCCAACACTTTTGCTAAGATTTTAAAAGATAAACTTTTCAAATACCATCCAATCTCTTTTGACAATTCGATTGAGAATTTCTTCAACCTTTTCATACATGTCATCACTAAACCGTTTTGCAAACATTGCTGGTAATTTCCTTTTCACTTTTGTCATGCTGAAAATATGCGTAAAGATTTTATGTCCATTTTTGCAACAATTATCAAGTACCAAACAAGCACTGACAACTACTTATTATTCAAGTTCTGTGGAAGAGTTTAACCTTTTTAATATTGAGTAATACACGAATAGGCATTTATGTTCTGTATAATACTTTTAGGTACATAAATTAGAAATAGAAAAACAAAGGAAACACAGGATGTAATTCATTTATTCGCAACCTCAATTAAACAACTCGAACGTAACATTCATATGTAAATATTTGAATCCCTTGCGGTATATTTTTGATGCAAACATTATACATTCTACATTGTCTAGTGGTACAGGGGGAGGGTTGAAATATCAAAAAACATGTTTAACCCCGCCGCATTTTTTTTGCGCCTGTCCCAAGTCATGGGCCTCTGGCCTTTGTTAGTCTTGTATGATTTTTAATTTTAATTTCTTTTAAATATTAAGAAGTTTAGTATGACGTCCAGTATCATTGAACTAGTACATATTTTTGTTTAAGGGCCAGCTGAAGAAAACCTACGGGTGCGGGATTTTCTTGCTGTATTGAAGACCCATTGGTGGCCTTCGTCTGTTTTCTGCTCTTTGGTCGGGTTGTTTTCTCTTGACACATTTCCCATTTTCATTCTCAATTTGATTACAAATGTTATGCATGTTTCATTTATTTAGTTTAAAATCGATATTATAAAAAAAAAACTAATTGGCTAATATTTTATTAAAATTCACATTAAAGGCATTACAATGTACATATATATAAAAAGATGTGGTATGAGTGCCAATGAGATAACTCTCCATCCAAGTCAAAATTTGTTAAAATAAACCATTATAGGTCAAAGTACGGTTTTCAACACAGAGTCTTGACTCACACCGAACCGCAAGCTATGTACATTCAGAAGTTTTACTCAAAACGGCAACAATTGTATTTCTTCATTAAATATTTTTTAACGGCATATCATATGAAACGATGTTTCACTCAGAATTCTCAGATGTCAATTACATTGTTGTGGTTTGCATGTACAGACATCGTTGTAATATGTTGTAACAATATCTTACGAAAAACTGTATAAAACCGAACATACAAAAAAGTAGTTTGTGGCTTGATGATTGTCTAAAACGATATCTTTATCTGTAGGCGTTGTTTCTTTTTCATATTTTCATTTCTTTTATTGAATGATATTGTTAACATCAATAACGTATTAGATATGCCGTTGAGATCGACTGTGAATATATGTGTCTTATTGTTACAAATTTTGATTTTGGTAGACGACGTATTCAATGAATAAGAACTAATATCTTCAGAAAACTAATAGAGTGATCTGAAGAGTTTGTAGTTTTACTTACGAATCGGAATTATCTTTCATTAGTACAATTTCTTTATAATGGACTCTTTCAAACTTTTTATGTAGTCTAAGATTTCGTATGCACGCATATCTAACATGTCTTATCATTCTAACTATATCTTAAACTTTAAATTCATATTAAACGTTGTACCAATGAATACTTGTAAACTATTGAGAAGTGTATATGTACGAGGAAACACAACGCTACTAATAAACTTACTCTTTAAGACATAAGGCAATAAGATCAGCTGTTCCGCCAGTGCCTTTAACAACTACAACCGATATGTTTATGTAGATAGCTCTAATTACATGTTCGAGTGTATCTAATCCGCCATTTATTACAAACAAAACAACTGGAACTCTTATCTCTGAAACATTAAATTTAATTGACTTTGGGCGTAACATGTAAGGCTCATAATATATGAATTTGTATCATTAGTTTAGGTTACAAGAGCTCAATTATTTGTTTACATTTGCCAGCACCTTTTTTATCCCAAGATGGAGTACAATGAATTATCGTTTGTGAATCCTGATTGGATGATACAGGTTTGTATTTCTTTAATTGAAAGCTTATTCGTAAGATTTTATAATTCCAACAATTAAATCCACATTTTAATTCAGCATCGTTCGCCCCTCGTTTGTAACGTTCATTTAATGGGATAACGTCAACATTAATTTGCAAGGCATCATTCATAATTGATACAAGCGCAATGTACGATTCTATGTTTAATGACAGTTTCATTAAAATCGAGTTTTCATTATTTTATTTTTAACTCCGACGCCATCAATTGATGCTTTGATGGTCGCAAATACCCGTTTTCTTGCTCCGCGTACACATCGCCAGTAAACTTAATTAAGACCATCAAATCACCAATTCATGCCGTCGGTACTTAAATCCTTGTATAGTATTTAAATATAAGAATAGGAAGATTTGGTATGATTGCCAATGAGACAGCTCTCCGCCAGAGACCAAATGACTTTAGGTAACAATACGGCCTCTCACAATGAGCAAAACCCATACCACATAGACAGCTATAAGGGTTAAAAATTACCAACTACGCCACAGCAAATGTAATCTCTCTGAGTATATGATAGCAGTAGATTCTTTGAACATCTTAAACTTGAAATGCTGTGTTCAACTGTTCTTAAATATTAAACCAAAATACTAATATACCTTTGACACTCCTAGATTGATTAATTAAATTTCTTTCTCTCAAAGTTACATCTTCGAATTTAACTCTCCCCTCTGTATTGATGTAATTCTCTATCTCTAAAAGCTAAAGGAGGTAAAAAAATATTGTTTATTTTGCAGTATTTGCTTCATTCTTTCTTAACTAGCTCAACTTTACCAAACACTCTTTACAAACGCCAGTACAATATAAAACCTCTTTTAACATTTTGTTTATTCTTATATTCGCTACAAATGATGTTCTTTTTATATACATCAATGCAAAACCTATGTAAAATTTCAAACGGTTCTTTTTCATACATCGAGGAAGGTATTTTGACGATGTTGCATGCATATATTCCAACCAAACATATCAAACGATAATACAGCTACTCCCTGTTTTGTTCCCTTTATTTATACAACAATTAGGTTATTTTCGAACTAAATGTACTTGTTTAAAAAAAAAACCAATAATTTGATTTTGTACCTGGCTAGTGTTACCTAAAAGGATTGTTTTTTAGAAGAATTATTGCTAACATTACAAAACGTATGAAAAATATTCATTGCTCACGGAACAATGAAACCCCTCAACCCTCTACATGTCTTTAAGTTTGTAATGGCTCTCTGGTTCAAAGCGTCTGGGTATGTGGCATTTGCTGTACCCAAAATACTATCCTTGTTTAACTTTATTTTGTTTTAACTGATCACTGTTCTTATGATTATCATAATTTTTGACATCAGCCGAAAAAAACACGGCTAAAACGCAAAATGTATAAAAAATCAAACAAATACCTTGAATGATAATAGAGCGATTCATAGTTTTGCTTTCGTTTTTCTATCGAACTTGTAACTTCTAAAGTAGTATGGAACACTATAAAATTAATTTTCTTATCAATATGAGTATTTTTGTTGTGTGGTTTTCTATAGAGGCTCACCTTCGTTAAATCGACTTTATGATTGTTTTCTTTTGCCTACAACGTATAATAGAACACATGATAATTGAGTACAACATAATTTAAAAAAAAAAAAAAATAGAAAACAGGACCAGTTTGAATCTATGTGTACATCACTGTTGGAACAAATTATTGCTGAAATAAATTACAGGATAGTAATAAAGAGGGTGTCTTGAATAGAAGAAATGCAATGAAATATGTATACCTAGCTGTTTTCTTCTAAATCGATCTGTTACATGTGTAATGTCAAACTTATGCAACGTGAAACAGAATTAAGGTTACAACAATTATTAGTTAGTACTGTGGCCGCAAGACTTTTCAAACACATGTTCAGTGCATACAGGTATAATCCTCTCAAACTGCATCGTCATACCATCAAATTAGTATGTCAGCTGTCATGCGATGGTCTATATATATATATATATATATATATATATATATATGTGTGTGAACTACCTACCAGATAGCAAATACAGAGTATGTTATCAAATATAGCATACATATTAAATGCGGTTCTTTGTGTGTTTATACCTGACCGAAAAGATTATATGTTAACAGACAATCCATGTATAATTTCTTTTTTTTTATTTTACGAGTAACGTTTCGTCACGATCGGGTTTCATAATAATGTTGCAATGTTATTGTTAATTACTTACTGTCATCTTTCTTGAGGTTGAGTTATTAACGTTTGTCTGTAACCAAATAAATATTTTAAAGAATAGTTGAAATGTATTTTGATATATTATAGACTGTCTTTACTTACCACACGTATTAGATACAATACAAAGGTAACAAAGAAACAGGCCGGTAACAACCGTTGCCGGATAGTTTTTCTGCACGAGTAGTCAGGTGACCTGACTACAAGTGCAGAAAAACTATACGGCAGTTTGTTTCCGGCCTGTTGTTTTTGTTACCTTTGTTTTGTATCTGACTTGTACGACTTTTCAAGAAAGAAGTAGTACATTTTGCATTTAGAAGAGGTAGCAAAATTAAACAGATTAGAAACTTAAATGGCGGTATACCAGTTAACGTAAGTTACAGTTTAAACAAACTTTTTTTTCACTTCCCTTCAGAAGATTTTTTTTCACTCCTCTTCAGAATTTTTTTTTCTCAAGAAATTCAAGAAGCTAATAATTTTATAAAAAAAGAACCATGTCAGGTAAAAGATGAATGTCGTACACATTTGAGACTTTTAAAATGCAACTTTGCAAGTAAGTATTGTATGAAAAGATTTCAGAGGTAAGCAAGCTAACATTTGATTTTTATTTGGGAAAAAAACCGGAAAAGGTGGGGAGGGGAGGAGAAATTTTTGTTGCAAAATGCAGGATGTGCCATTTCATTCCCCTTAAAAATAATAAAAATCGTACGTTTGCTCCCAATATATGAATTCAATATATATAAATTCAATATATGAATTCAATAACAATATAAATGTATAAAAAAAATGAATTTCCTATTTCATTAGTGAATGAAATTAGTGAATGATATAAATGTTATGAAAAAGGATGGCCATTTCATTCCCCTTAAAAATAATAAAATTTTGTCTTGTTATTATGATCAATAATATAAATGGAATTTCCTATTTTATTAGTGAATGAAATGTTATGAAAAAATGGATTTTGTCTTGTTATTAGATATAAATAGGCACATATTTATGATTTTTTTTTTAATCGTGCTTTTAGGTTTTTATATGTCTCTAAAGGTATTGATCAGGATTAAACACGTGTCACAATATGATCCAATCGCAGCTCACCTTCCAATATTGGTGACATAAGTTGAATGATTTTCTTCAAGATTGGCTGCCTATTTGAACATGTATTACACGGACACTGTTTATCTATAGGATCAATCGTGCATTGGTGAGTTGACAGGGATTTTATCTTTTGATTAGATTTTATTTTTTATATATATTTCCTGTCTTTTTTATTGAAATATAAACGTCGGTACCAGCATTTCTTGACTTTCAGCATTGTCCAGAATACTATTCATGTCCATATATTGAAAAAAAAAAAAACATTTACGGACCGACCATTTAGCTTCAAAAGGGGGGTATGTTTTTTCTGAGTAAGAAAATTGTTTAGTTTTTCAACGCTATCAGCCAAATATTTGTTTTCGAAATTAGCACTATTAAATACGGTATTCGGAAAATCATGAATCAGAAGATTATTTTGCCATCTGCTTGACCTCAATATATTTTTTCTCATAAAATTGGGGATCAGAATATTTTTTTAGGAAAAAACCATAACCCCCCTATTGAAGTTAAATGGTCAATCCCTTAGTGTACTGATATGAATAGTAATATACTGGAATTGTTTGAAAAAAATATAGTTATTGATGCCAACGTAAATATTTTAATAAAAAACAGGAAATATGTCGGTGAAAAAAAAAAAGTTCAAATCTAATTGAAATTTAAAGTGCCCATGAAATCACTGATCATGCACGAGTGATTCTATTCATAAAAAGTGTCCGTGTAACAACTAAAAAGTGTCCGTGTATCATCTAAAAAGTGTCCGTGTAACAACTAAAAAGTGTCCGTGTATCATCTAAAAAGTGTCCGTGTAACACCCGTTAATGTACTGTTTTTCTATAGCTCTGCTGGGGGCAAAGTCGTACAATATCGCAGTACCTTCAACAATGTATAATGAAAATACCCGAATTCATGGTATGACTTATAACATAGCGAACATTCTGAAAATTATATTATCATTAACAGGTTGATGAGTAAACCCAAAGTGGGAGGTATTATACATAATGCAGCAAATATTTTCTTTTGTTTATAATGAGATTTTTTTTTCAAAGTTAAAAGTATGCCTTAATCTATCTAGTATTCGATTGGACAATATATTTCTGCCTTTGTACGCAAGTAATTTTATTTTTGCCAATTAGAAAATGCATTAAAAGCTATACACAAAGAAAATGGTAGCATTACAGTGAATAGACTTACAGCAAACTGATAGAAATTGATGGATGTCAAACGTCCAGTGCCAACTAGTACACGCATTTCTAGGACATATTTATGTGATACAATGATTGACACTTTCTTACAGATAATTACCAAATTCCAAACGTTTGATTTGAACCTATCGTTGATCATATTCCCGCAGCCGGGAGAACTAACTTGAAGGAGACCAATATGGTTGTTTAACATAATACCGTGTTCTACTAAAACAAATCTTTTCATTATGTTTAAACAAAAAATGTTTGTGAAGTCTATTGTCTTACAATTTTTGAATGAAAGTTGAATTTGGGAGTCACACTTTTAAGCTATTGTGATAACCAATATACGTCTCTTTAGTGTAGAATATATTTGAAATGATATGTTAACAACAAAATAACCTTAATGATGTTCGCTTCTCTTTTTTTTTTTTGACTTTTTAACCGATATTCAGAGTCTCTAGTTTTATAAATGCAGTGCCAATACAAATTTTTCCAACTCACCGGTACTATTCTTTTCGTGATTTTATTACATATACAATGTAGTATAAAAACCCCTTTTCTAAAATAGGTCCCGGTAATTTTTGCACTGTTTTTGAAAACAAAGTATCAGTTTGAAACATTTAAAATGTGACAAATCAAAAGAGAAACATTTTCCGTAAAACCTTCAGGACACCGATCTGTCATTGTTTCTACTCTTTAAGTTTTGTTGTTTTAAAACTATGAAATTATCTACTCTTTAAGTTCCATTGATTTTAACTATTAGATAATCACAGTCCTGAAAGAAGCTTGTTATTTTGAAACAGAGGAGCGAACTTCCTTCAATAATTACTTACAAACAAAAAAAGTACTACAACTTTCATACAAATAAAGGACAAATGTAAATTAAAAGATTACATTATATAATGTTTTTTAAGTTATCCATTTATATATAAATTGATCACAAACAGTTTGTACAAAAATAGGATGGAACGGTATTCAATTATGGCAAAAATGGTAAACTATAATGGTTAATATAAACTTAATAAACTTCCATAATTACGGATATATTTTCTTTTTGTGTGTATTTATACATGTATGTGCCCTTGTTACTTTGAGATTATTCAACCACAGGTTCTCAATAAACTCAATAGGAAACCTTCACCTTAATGAAGTTCACTTAAGTCGAAGGACATTTAGTCAATATTTTTGCAAACCAATAAAACAGTATCCCATGTTATTTCATGTAGCTATTTCTAAGACAAATCGCATAGCAATAAACTTTGATGCTTTTATTCAAAGCTAGTGTTATTAATGAATCCTTGGCTTGAGTAAAGTAAGACTAAATCCTGTTGTTTTCTTTTCTTTTATTATTTTTTTATTATGATCAAACATTTATATCTAGACTTTTCGGAATATCAGATGGTCAATGAGAATAGTTCAGTGCTTTTTCGTGATAATTTGCATCCTTTATTATTTTGGTAGATATTTTTTGATAAACTTACTTTTATGTTAGAAGTGTATCCATATGTTAACTGTGGTAAACTTTCAATATGACAACTATCCCTGATGATTGTCTTTGTAATACTTATATCCTGTTCTTTGTAAAGAAATCCACATCCTATAACAATAAGGAATACTGCACATGTATGTTATTTGTCATCAATATCATGGTGTAATACTTAACTAAATGGCTAAAATTGTGTTTTTATTGTTTGTCACTTAGATGACAATTCAAATAAACTGAGAATGATTTATTGTAATATAATAAAAATCAAATAAAATAATTCTGAGTTTAAACAATGGTTTTTAATTTTATTTAATTGATCAAATAACCGATAAACGAATTTAATGTCAAACATAGATTTTAGTAGGTTTTGGTTTATACTATATTTTAAAGTATTTGTGTGTATAATTAATCCTAATATTTATTTCATTATTAAAACTGTTGTACTGGCTTAGCAACACTTTGTTGAAAACGTAAAATAGAAGTTCATCTTGTTCCAAGCCAGGAGCATCTGGCCTTTGTGAGTCTTGTATGATTTTAGTTTTAGTTCATTTATATGTTTCGGAGTTAAGTAAGCCGACCATTATCACTGAACCTGTACATATTGTTGTTTAGGGGCCAGCTGAAGCACGCTTCCAGTTCGGAATTTTCACGTTGTATTGAAGACCCATTGGTGTACTTCGGCTGTTTTCTGCTCTTTGGTCTGGTTGTTGTCTCTTTGAGACATTCCCTATGTTTATTCTCAATTTTATAATGCGATCGCATGGATATCGAGATAGTCTAAACCAATACTTTCTCATCAATCTGTTGCCTTTTTGATTCTTTGATGCAAGGATTTATTGGGTTTACCTCAATTTAATGACACAGAGACTAAATGCCGTCTCTTCGAATCATACACACCAGCAGCCAATTTCTATAGCTACATGTGTACGTACAGAATGATATACTAAGTAGTCCTTAATATTTTATATTATGTATTAAGTTATTTGATGTATGTGTATATAAGCTATGTTATATAAACTGTATTTAACTCTTTGTTTTATGTCTGTGTTTTTTGCTATAAAGGCCTTTAATTTGTCCGTTAAGCGGCTGAAAATGCAAATAGGCCTAGGTTTCTATATATTCGTTTTTTGTTTTTTGTTTTCAATATAGAAATCATTTACTTCCTGCATATCTTGCAACATGGGTAAGTGCCTCCTTTAACAACATCTTGTGTTTCCATTTATACGTTGGAATTAACTCATTGTAAGCCCCTATCAATGATATCATTATTCTTGGTTCCCCTAATTTTCTGATTTTATCCCATGTTTCAAATGCATCTAGTATAGGCTTCTTATGTGATGGGAGAGGCGGTTCTGTTGGTGGCTTTGGTGGTGAAGACTCAGATGGCACAGGCGATGGTTCCTTTTGAGTAATCACTAGTTCCTAGTAAAGATATTTGATAATGATTATGATTTTTTTTAATAAAACAGAAAATACATTTTTGATTTTGTTTCTTAAAATTCTTTCAATGATACCTTAAAGACAATAGAAATACAAAGCATCGTTACTTAATCGCCTACCACCGATTTAATTGAAGATTCTCATGATTTCAAATCATCATTCTAGTGCAGAAGAACGGTTTTCGTTATTAAAACGTATATCTGTACTTTGTCGTGTAGTCGTAGTTATACGCGATATACATGTAATAGAATGAACACTGTTAAATTTCAAATGTGTACATTTAATATTATCGAAATGTTTTTATTTAAACCTACATTAGTTTTCTTATATGAAATAATCGCTATTAAATCTGCGTTTTCAGTTCAAACATATTCATAAATGCTAAGATTAAGTCATTAATATTTTGAATATTTCTTGAATGTTTGAACAATAGTCCCCGTATTTTTTTGGCACCCAACAACTATCTAGTTTTATGATATTTAATAGTTAGGTCAAAATAATTGTTCACTGTATATATTTGCCTGGAGAATGAATTTAAACGAATTACTTACAGTCACTTCAACTTGAGGTGGAATATCTATCCATTCCTGCTTCTGGAAATAATTGAATGGCTAACATCAGTTTCTTTTCAATCATATCAAACCACCATAAGCTTAATAATAAGGACTAATCCATTTATACATACATGCATACCATTTTTAGGTTTTGAATTCAGTGTTCAATGATTTTTTTTCATCGTTTCTTCAGCGAGATTCGAATTCATGCTGGCTAGATGTCAACACCAATATTGCCGACACAGTGTCTGGAGCACAAGACAGTCGTCACAATACATTATTCTAACTGTAGTTTTCATTCGTATGGTTATGCCTTTCAACGTCGGCATTGTCTAGAGTTGTAACACAGAGCGTGATCTAAGTGCAGTAACGATATTTGCAAGGAAATTGTATATCTCTGTAAATATTTTCTTACAACGTTAAAGATGACAATTTAACGGAAAATTTACAAAACGAACAGATTTAATTTGAAAAAAACCACATGTATACTAGTTCAAAATAAAAGTTAACTCCAAAACATATTAATGAGCATGGATAATTGCAATAAATGTTATATTCGTGTTACCATGAACGGATCGAAAAAATTATCAATTTTATGGACTTTTTAATATATATAAACATGTATATCTAGCTCTAGCTATTAACGTATGTATTTTATGTTTCTACGTAGGATTTCTGGTTAAGTGCATTGAGTAATGATTAGTGATATTGAGTTATCGTCGAGAACCAAAAGCTTCAACAAAACTTTAACATGTAATTCAGTGATTCTGCTGTACATTTTTTCTATGTTTCAGAAAAAGGTGAAGGTTTGGTACCATTAAAACGTTTAAACCCGCTGCAATTGTTTGCACCTGTCCTAAGTCAGGAATCTGATGTTCAGTAGTTGTCGTTTGTTGATGTGGTTCATAAGTGTTTCTCCTTTCTCGTTTTTTATATAGATTAGACCGTTGGTTGTCCCGTTTGAATGGTTTTACACTAGTAATTTTTGGGGCCCTTTATAGCTTGCTGTTCGGTGTGAACCAAAGCTCCATGTTTAAGGCCGTACTTTGACCCATAATGGTTTACTTTTATAAATTTTGACTTGGATGGAGAGTTGTCTCATTGGCACTCATACCACATCTTCATATATCATATTTGTTATTTGTTTGTTTTTGTAAAACAATAGGTCGTCTGTTTTACCCTTTGTCATGTAGGAACCTTTATAGATGACAATACAATACGGAATTTGATGATTGTTCAAGGCTGCTAGGTCACCAATATAAGCCTAAATCGACGTCATATTGACTCTGTTTGATAGTTTTCTAACTTGCAGTTATACCACATTTCCGTATTATATATGTGTCTTAACGATAAATACCTGAACAGATAAACTGAGTTGTCTTTCCTGAAATTAAAACATTGTACTTCCATATTACAGAATATTATGCATTTCATCTGACAATTTCCAAAAAAATAAATCCTAAAAATGTTTATACAACTATTTAAGGCTTAAAATGTATTACGATATCTCATAATACAATGACAAACGTGCGATAATCACCCGATTTTAACCACATGTGATAAATATAGTTGGTGACGCTGGTGAATACTCTTTTTACTTATTTGTGTTCACGCTTTTTTATAACGGATTTTGTTTTGCTAAATATTTGTAGCTGATTGATTTATGTTTTTTTTAATCTTTTCTTTGACATTTTAACTATTAATATTATGTTTGTTTGTTTTGTTCACACATTGCTGTCAATATAATGGAATGTTATGCAACTGTCACATGTGTCATACAAGTGAAAGGTTTAGCTAGCTAAAATCCAGGTTTAATTCATCAATTTTCCATATAAGAAAATGCATATACTAAGTCAGGAATATGCCGGTTGTTATCAATTCGTTTGATGTGTTTCACATACATGTATTTCAGCTTTTGATTTGGAACTCCTCGTATTGAATTTTTCTCGGAGTTCAGTATTTTTGTGATTTGACTTTTTTTGTAAAACAATAAAGAAAATCTAAAAAAAAAGACTTCAAATAAAATAGGGGCGAAAATACCAGAGGGACAGTCAAACTCATAAATCGAAAATAAACTGACAACGCCATGGCTAAAAAGAAAAAGACAAACAGACAAATAATAGTACACAAGATAAAATTGAGAATGGAAATGGGGAATGTGTCAAAGAGACAACAACCCGACCATAGAGCAGACAACAGCCGAAGGCCACCAATGGGTCGTCAATGCAGCGAGAAACTCCCGCACCCGGATGAGTCCTTCAGCTGGCCCCTAAAAAAATATGTTACTAGTTTAGTGATAATGGACGTCATACTAAACTCCGAATTATACACAAGAAACTAAAATTAAAATCATACAAGACTAACAAAGGCCAGAGGCTCCTGACTTGGGACAGGCGCAAAAATGTAGCGGGGTTAAACATGTTTTTTGAGACACAACATAGAAAACTAAAGATTAAGCAACACAAACCACACAAAACTTGGGGTGATCTCAGGTGCTCCGGAAAGGTAAGCAGATCCAGTCCAGATTAAGTCATAAATATTTTGAATATTTCTTGAATATTTGAACAATAGTCCCCGTATTTTTTTGGCACCCAACAACTATCTAGTTTTATGATATTTAATAGTTAGGTCAAAATAATTGTTCACTGTATATATTTGCCTGGAGAATGAATTTAAACGAATTACTTACAGTCACTTCAACTTGAGGTGGAATATCTATCCATTCCTGCTTCTGGAAATAATTGAATGGCTAACATCAGTTTCTTTTCAATCATATCAAACCACCATAAGCTTAATAACGAATATAAGGACTAATCCATTTATACATACATGCATACCATTTTTAGGTTTTGAATTCAGTGTTCAATGATTTTTTTTTCATCGTTTCTTCAGCGAGATTCGAATTCATGCTGGCTAGATGTCAACACCAATATTGCCGACACAGTGTCTGGAGCACAAGACAGTCGTCACAATACATTATTCTAACTGTAGTTTTCATTCGTATGGTTATGCCTTTCAACGTCGGCATTGTCTAGAGTTGTAACAGAGCGTTATCTAAGTGCAGTAACGATATTTGCAAGGAAATTGTATATCTCTGTAAACATTTTCTTGCAACGTTAAAGATGACAATTTAACGGAAAATTTACAAAACGAACAGATTTAATTTGAAAAAACCACATGTATACTAGTTCAAAATGAAAGTTAACTCCAAAACATATTAATAAGCATGGATAATTGCAATAAATGTTATATTCGTGTTACCATGAACGGATCGAAAAATTATCAATTTTATGGACTTTTAATATATATAAACATGTATATCTAGCTCTAGCTATTAACGTATGTATTTTATGTTTCTACGTAGGATTTCTGGTTAAGTGCATTGAGTAATGATTAGTGATATTGAGTTATCGTCGAGAACCAAAAAGCTTCAACAAAACTTTAACATGTAATTCAGTGATTCTGCTGTACATTTTTCTATGTTGCGATGTTACACTATTGTTTCAGAAAAAAGGTGAAGGTTTGGTACCATTAAAACGTTTAAACCCGCTGCAATTGTTTGCACCTGTCCTAAGTCAGGAATCTGATGTTCAGTAGTTGTCGTTTGTTGATGTGGTTCATAAGTGTTTCTCCTTTCTCGTTTTTTATATAGATTAGACCGTTGGTTGTCCCGTTTGAATGGTTTTACACTAGTAATTTTTGGGGCCCTTTATAGCTTGCTGTTCGGTGTGAACCAAAGCTCCATGTTTAAGGCCGTACTTTGACCCATAATGGTTTACTTTTATAAATTTTGACTTGGATGGAGAGTTGTCTCATTGGCACTCATACCACATCTTCTTATATCTATGTATATCATATTTGTTATTTGTTTGTTTTTTGTAAAAACAATAGGTCGTCTGTTTTACCCTTTGTCATGTAGGAACCTTTATAGCTGACAATACAATACGGAATTTGACGATTGTTCAAGGCTGCTAGGTCACCAATATAAGCCTAAATCGACGTCATATTGACTCTGTTTGATAGTTTTCTAACTTGCAGTTATACCACATTTCCGTATTATATATGTGTCTTAACGATAAATACCTGAACAGATAAACTGAGTTGTCTTTCCTGAAATTAAAACATTGTACTTCCATATTACAGAATATTATGCATTTCATCTGACAATTTCCAAAAAATAAATCCTAAAATGTTTATACAACTATTTAAGGCTTAAAATGTATTACGATATCTCATAATACAATGACAAACGTGCGATAATCACCCGATTTTAACCACATGTGATAAATATAGTTGGTGACGCTGGTGAATACTCTTTTTACTTATTTGTGTTCACGCTTTTTTATAACGGATTTTGTTTTGCTAAATATTTGTAGCTGATTGATTTATGTTTTTTTTAATCTTTTCTTTGACATTTTAACTATTAATATTATGTTTGTTTGTTTTGTTCACACATTGCTGTCAATATAATGGAATGTTATGCAACTGTCACATGTGTCATACAAGTGAAAGGTTTAGCTAGCTAAAATCCAGGTTTAATTCATCAATTTTCCATATAAGAAAATGCATATACTAAGTCAGGAATATGCCGGTTGTTATCAATTCGTTTGATGTGTTTCACATACATGTATTTCAGCTTTTGATTTGGAACTCCTCGTATTGAATTTTTCTCGGAGTTCAGTATTTTTGTGATTTGACTTTTTGTAAAACAATAAAGAAAATCTAAAAAAAAAAGACTTCAAATAAAATAGGGCGAAAAATACCAGAGGGACAGTCAAACTCATAAATCGAAAATAAACTGACAACGCCATGGCTAAAAAGAAAAAGACAAACAGACAAATAATAGTACACAAGATAAAATTGAGAATGGAAATGGGGAATGTGTCAAAGAGACAACAACCCGACCATAGAGCAGACAACAGCCGAAGGCCACCAATGGGTCGTCAATGCAGCGAGAAACTCCCGCACCCGGATGAGTCCTTCAGCTGGCCCCTAAAAAAATATGTTACTAGTTTAGTGATAATGGACGTCATACTAAACTCCGAATTATACACAAGAAACTAAAATTAAAAATCATACAAGACTAACAAAGGCCAGAGGCTCCTGACTTGGGACAGGCGCAAAAATGTAGCGGGGTTAAACATGTTTTTTGAGACACAACATAGAAAACTAAAGATTAAGCAACACAAACCACACAAAACTTGGGGTGATCTCAGGTGCTCCGGAAAGGTAAGCAGATCCAGTCCAGATTAAGTCATAAATATTTTGAATATTTCTTGAATATTTGAACAATAGTCCCCGTATTTTTTTGGCACCCAACAACTATCTAGTTTTATGATATTTAATAGTTAGGTCAAAATAATTGTTCACTGTATATATTTGCCTGGAGAATGAATTTAAACGAATTACTTACAGTCACTTCAACTTGAGGTGGAATATCTATCCATTCCTGCTTCTGGAAATAATTGAATGGCTAACATCAGTTTCTTTTCAATCATATCAAACCACCATAAGCTTAATAATAAGGACTAATCCATTTATACATACATGCATACCATTTTAGGTTTTGAATTCAGTGTTCAATGATTTTTTCATCGTTTCTTCAGCGAGATTCGAATTCATGCTGGCTAGATGTCAACACCAATATTGCCGACACAGTGTCTGGAGCACAAGACAGTCGTCACAATACATTATTCTAACTGTAGTTTTCATTCGTATGGTTATGCCTTTCAACGTCGGCATTGTCTAGAGTTGTAACAGAGCGTTATCTAAGTGCAGTAACGATATTTGCAAGGAAATTGTATATCTCTGTAAACATTTTCTTGCAACGTTAAAGATGACAATTTAACGGAAAATTTACAAAACGAACAGATTTAATTTGAAAAAACCACATGTATACAAGTACAAAATGAAAGTTAACTCCAAAACATATTAATAAGCATGGATAATTGCAATAAATGTTATATTCGTGTTACCATAAACGGATCGAAAAATTATCAATTTTATGGACTTTTTAATATATATAAACATGTATATCTAGCTCTAGCTATTAACGTATGTATTTTATGTTTCTACGTAGGATTTCTGGTTAAGTGCATTGAGTAATGATTAGTGATATTGAGTTATCGTCGAGAACCAAAAAGCTTCAACAAAACTTTAACATGTAATTCAGTGATTCTGCTGTACATTTTTCTATGTTGCGATGTTACACTATTGTTTCAGAAAAAAGGTGAAGGTTTGGTACCATTAAAACGTTTAAACCCGCTGCAATTGTTTGCACCTGTCCTAAGTCAGGAATCTGATGTTCAGTAGTTGTCGTTTGTTGATGTGGTTCATAAGTGTTTCTCCTTTCTCGTTTTTTATATAGATTAGACCGTTGGTTGTCCCGTTTGAATGGTTTTACACTAGTAATTTTTGGGGCCCTTTATAGCTTGCTGTTCGGTGTGAACCAAAGCTCCATGTTTAAGGCCGTACTTTGACCCATAATGGTTTACTTTTATAAATTTTGACTTGGATGGAGAGTTGTCTCATTGGCACTCATACCATCTTCTTATATCTATGTATATCATATTTGTTATTTGTTTGTTTTTGTAAAACAATAGGTCGTCTGTTTTACCCTTTGTCATGTAGGAACCTTTTATAGCTGACAATACAATACGGAATTTGACGATTGTTCAAGGCTGCTAGGTCACCAATATAAGCCTAAATCGACGTCATATTGACTCTGTTTGATAGTTTTCTAACTTGCAGTTATACCACATTTCCGTATTATATATGTGTCTTAACGATAAATACCTGAACAGATAAACTGAGTTGTCTTTCCTGAAATATAAAACATTGTACTTCCATATTACAGAATATTATGCATTTCATCTGACAATTTCCAAAAAATAAATCCTAAAATGTTTATACAACTATTTAAGGCTTAAAATGTATTACGATATCTCATAATACAATGACAAACGTGCGATAATCACCCGATTTTAACCACATGTGATAAATATAGTTGGTGACGCTGGTGAATACTCTTTTTACTTATTTGTGTTCACGCTTTTTTATAACGGATTTTGTTTTGCTAAATATTTGTAGCTGATTGATTTATGTTTTTTTTAATCTTTTCTTTGACATTTTAACTATTAATATTATGTTTGTTTGTTTTGTTCACACATTGCTGTCAATATAATGGAATGTTATGCAACTGTCACATGTGTCATACAAGTGAAAGGTTTAGCTAGCTAAAATCCAGGTTTAATTCATCAATTTTCCATATAAGAAAATGCATATACTAAGTCAGGAATATGCCGGTTGTTATCAATTCGTTTGATGTGTTTCACATACA
Organism: Mytilus coruscus; assembly: GCA_017311375.1. Taxonomy (NCBI): domain Eukaryota; kingdom Metazoa; phylum Mollusca; class Bivalvia; order Mytilida; family Mytilidae; genus Mytilus; species Mytilus coruscus. The sequence continues at coordinate 40,921,117 of CM029604.1, read as the reverse complement.
TGTATTTCAGCTTTTGATTTGGAACTCCTCGTATTGAATTTTTCTCGGAGTTCAGTATTTTTGTGATTTGACTTTTTTTGTAAAACAATAAAGAAAATCTAAAAAAAAAAGACTTCAAATAAAATAGGGGCGAAAAATACCAGAGGGACAGTCAAACTCATAAATCGAAAATAAACTGACAACGCCATGGCTAAAAAGAAAAGACAAACAGACAAATAATAGTACACAAGATAAAATTGAGAATGGAAATGGGAATGTGTCAAAGAGACAACAACCCGACCATAGAGCAGACAACAGCCGAAGGCCACCAATGGGTCGTCAATGCAGCGAGAAACTCCCGCACCCGGATGAGTCCTTCAGCTGGCCCCTAAAAAATATGTTACTAGTTTAGTGATAATGGACGTCATACTAAACTCCGAATTATACACAAGAAACTAAAATTAAAAATCATACAAGACTAACAAAGGCCAGAGGCTCCTGACTTGGGACAGGCGCACAAATGTAGCAGGGTTAAACATGTTTTTGAGACACAACATAGAAAACTAAAGATTAAGCAACACAAACCACACAAAACTTGGGGTGATCTCAGGTGCTCCGGAAAGGTAAGCAGATCCAGTCCAGATTAAGTCATAAATATTTTGAATATTTCTTGAATATTTGAACAATAGTCCCCGTATTTTTGGCACCCAACAACTATCTAGTTTTATGATATTTAATAGTTAGGTCAAAATAATTGTTCACTGTATATATTTGCCTGGAGAATGAATTTAAACGAATTACTTACAGTCACTTCAACTTGAGGTGGAATATCTATCCATTCCTGCTTCTGGAAATAATTGAATGGCTAACATCAGTTTCTTTTCAATCATATCAAACCACCATAAGCTTAATAATAAGGACTAATCCATTTATACATACATGCATACCATTTTTAGGTTTTGAATTCAGTGTTCAATGATTTTTTTTCATCGTTTCTTCAGCGAGATTCGAATTCATGCTGGCTAGATGTCAACACCAATATTGCCGACACAGTGTCTGGAGCACAAGACAGTCGTCACAATACATTATTCTAACTGTAGTTTTCATTCGTATGGTTATGCCTTTCAACGTCGGCATTGTCTAGAGTTGTAACAGAGCGTTATCTAAGTGCAGTAACGATATTTGCAAGGAAATTGTATATCTCTGTAAACATTTTCTTGCAACGTTAAAGATGACAATTTAACGGAAAATTTACAAAACGAACAGATTTAATTTGAAAAAAACCACATGTATACTAGTTCAAAATGAAAGTTAACTCCAAAACATATTAATAAGCATGGATAATTGCAATAAATGTTATATTCGTGTTACCATGAACGGATCGAAAAAATTATCAATTTTATGGACTTTTTAATATATATAAACATGTATATCTAGCTCTAGCTATTAACGTATGTATTTTATGTTTCTACGTAGGATTTCTGGTTAAGTGCATTGAGTAATGATTAGTGATATTGAGTTATCGTCGAGAACCAAAAAGCTTCAACAAAACTTTAACATGTAATTCAGTGATTCTGCTGTACATTTTTCTATGTTGCGATGTTACACTATTGTTTCAGAAAAAAGGTGAAGGTTTGGTACCATTAAAACGTTTAAACCCGCTGCAATTGTTTGCACCTGTCCTAAGTCAGGAATCTGATGTTCAGTAGTTGTCGTTTGTTGATGTGGTTCATAAGTGTTTCTCCTTTCTCGTTTTTTATATAGATTAGACCGTTGGTTGTCCCGTTTGAATGGTTTTACACTAGTAATTTTTGGGGCCCTTTATAGCTTGCTGTTCGGTGTGAACCAAAGCTCCATGTTTAAGGCCGTACTTTGACCCATAATGGTTTACTTTTATAAATTTTGACTTGGATGGAGAGTTGTCTCATTGGCACTCATACCACATCTTCTTATATCTATGTATATCATATTTGTTATTTGTTTGTTTTTTGTAAAAACAATAGGTCGTCTGTTTTTACCCCTTTGTCATGTAGGAACCTTTTATAGCTGACAATACAATACGGAATTTGACGATTGTTCAAGGCTGCTAGGTCACCAATATAAGCCTAAATCGACGTCATATTGACTCTGTTTGATAGTTTTCTAACTTGCAGTTATACCACATTTCCGTATTATATATGTGTCTTAACGATAAATACCTGAACAGATAAACTGAGTTGTCTTTCCTGAAATTAAAACATTGTACTTCCATATTACAGAATATTATGCATTTCATCTGACAATTTCCAAAAAAATAAATCCTAAAAATGTTTATACAACTATTTAAGGCTTAAAATGTATTACGATATCTCATAATACAATGACAAACGTGCGATAATCACCCGATTTTAACCACATGTGATAAATATAGTTGGTGACGCTGGTGAATACTCTTTTTACTTATTTGTGTTCACGCTTTTTTATAACGGATTTTGTTTTGCTAAATATTTGTAGCTGATTGATTTATGTTTTTTTTAATCTTTTCTTTGACATTTTAACTATTAATATTATGTTTGTTTGTTTTGTTCACACATTGCTGTCAATATAATGGAATGTTATGCAACTGTCACATGTGTCATACAAGTGAAAGGTTTAGCTAGCTAAAATCCAGGTTTAATTCATCAATTTTCCATATAAGAAAATGCATATACTAAGTCAGGAATATGCCGGTTGTTATCAATTCGTTTGATGTGTTTCACATACATGTATTTCAGCTTTTGATTTGGAACTCCTCGTATTGAATTTTTCTCGGAGTTCAGTATTTTTGTGATTTGACTTTTTTTGTAAAACAATAACGAAAATCTAAAAAAAAAGACTTCAAATAAAATAGGGGCGAAAAATAGCAGAGGGACAGTCAAACTCATTAATCGAAAATAAACTGACAACGCCATGGCTAAAAAGAAAAAGACAAACAGACAAATAATAGTACACAAGATAAAATTGAGAATGGAAATGGGGAATGTGTCAAAGAGACAACAACCCGACCATAGAGCAGACAACAGCCGAAGGCCACAAATGGGTCGTCAATGCAGCGAGAAACTCCCGCACCCGGATGAGTCCTTCAGCTGGCCCCTAAAAAAATATGTTACTAGTTTAGTGATAATGGACGTCATACTAAACTCCGAATTATACACAAGAAACTAAAATTAAAAATCATACAAGACTAACAAAGGCCAGAGGCTCCTGACTTGGGACAGGCGCAAAAATGTAGCGGGGTTAAACATGTTTTTTGAGACACAACATAGAAAACTAAAGATTAAGCAACACAAACCACACAAAACTTGGGGTGATCTCAGGTGCTCCGGAAAGGTAAGCAGATCCTGCTCCACATGTGGCACCCGTCGTGTTGCTAATTTTATTATAAATCCGGTAGATAGTCTAATTCGATACGTCACGTTCGTGTAAAGGGTAGGGGATTGTAGTTACGACATAAGGAACTATCCGACATCATCTGTGAAACGGTTATTCCATAACGGTCAACCAACTTGTGATGGCGTATACAAGCCTGAGAATATCGTATCAATTGGGAGATATATACTCCATAAGCAGGCGCTGCTGGAATGTTGCTACATAGAAATGGAAAGTTCACAATTGGGACATATGTGCAAAATGATAGATTGCTCTTGCAAACTGCAATGAGTATACTTCATAAAGTAAAATAAGTTGTGTCATACATAAGATGTATACCTTTGGTGAATCAAGACTAACTTGGACTGACTTTGATTGCTTCTTTAATCCTGAGATTGACGGCTTGAAACATAAACAATATTTACAATTATTTTAATGTTCTAATAAACAGCATTCCTACTAATTTTGATCAAGAATTGATAACGTTGTTCAGTGGGCTTAATGATTGTGTTTGCAATTTTTGAAACAAATTGATTGTTTTTCGAAAATTATGATTGTGAATAGAAAACATGAAATATTTTATTGTTTCCACAAATTGCACCGATAGTTAGTTTAGTTTTTTTACTTTTAGTTGATCTAATTTGTGCGAATACCGGAATGTCTTTCACCAAACTTCATCTAGGTAACATGTAGAAAAAAGATATACCCAGGAGTTAAGCATGAAAAATGTCTAATTGCATATTAAAATGCACTGGTTCTGGGAAGTTTGTTATACAAAAACATGGTCTACTGATCTGAGCATCAAGTCAAACACCCCCTCCTACACTGTATTTTGATTTCATATATATTTTTTTGTCATGGAATAGTAACCTTCAACAAGAGTTTTACTGTGTTTCAAAAATCCCTAAGCTTTCATATGATACCAACACTAGCCAATCAGTTTATTCTTTGACAAAGTTACCGATATGGGTAGGAATTAAACTCAGGTTACTGGCTCTATTCCTTCTAGTTCAATGTATACAGGTAAAAATACTTTACACCGAAGAAATAACTATAAATACGTGTTTTAGAAATGAACATGCGAATAATACAAACAAAAATAATTTTTATTGATACTGACAATATTTTAATTACTTAATTACGTGTAAAGAATGCTTTTTTACCTAGTATATTCTAAAAAAATATTTCTCAGATGATGTATTATTCTGACATCTTCTCATACAAATATGTTGAATTGTTATTAACTAGACGAACTTATTCATACTAACTTACAGATACTTACATATACTTCTGCATTGTAAACTTTTCTAGGATCAAACCCTGCATGATTAGGAAAGTATTTGGAAAACGCTAAAGACTTGGAATTCTGTAACGAAATACAACTGTGTTAACGCCATCACACTTCTCCATGCAATTGTTTTTTTTTTAACTCGAACTTTGTTAACCAACCGATATCAATTAAAAAAGGAAAAAAAAATATGTAAATGTGTACAGCAAGATCCATTTCTGGTACGAAATTAGTTAATATTTGTCGTGTTTTTCCAGTAGCAATCCGAACACCTGCAAGACAGATTGAATTCGATGAGCGTACCTATGTGTATGTATATAAGCCCGCCTCCGGGTACGGGTTGTTCTCGCTGTGTTGAAGACCCATTGGTAGCCATCGTACTTTTTCTGCTCTTTGTTCGGGTTGTTGTCTCTTTGACTCATTTTTCATTCTCAATATCATAATTTTACCTATACAACAGACATTCGTATGGAATGTTTGTATTTAAATTTGAAATTTTCTTGAGAAACATTCCGGATTTGCCCCTTATAAAGCAGGATCGGCATTCCCTTCCAGAAGAAATTCAGTGTATAAGTATGGTGATATCCAAAGAGGCAATAATGACAATGGAAATAACTTAGTGTTTGACAAATATTTTATTGTGAAAATAATGACATAACCATTACAGCATGACGATTTTATAAGGCTTGAATATGATATGCAATGAAAAACATTTAGTTTCAAAATTTAAGAATATAACGGCAAATTAAAGGTAATTATAGTAACGCGTTTGAAATCACAAGGTTAAATAATATCAAAGCATTTCGAGACAATTAAAGTATACAAAACATTGTCGGGGATCGCGGGAATAGTGGTAAGCGAATATGACCTATATTGTAATGTAGGTTTACAGCTTCCCTGGAATGTATGTTTACAACAACACAATCATTTACAATTGACACATTGATCATGTTTATTCTTTAGCAGCCCTACATTTATAAATTCACGTAATATTTATTAACTTGAATCACAAAAATATGAAATATTAACTTACCCCAATTGAAGTCATGTTCATCACGTTTTCATTTTTCCAAACCAAATCTATATAAAATTAAAAAAAAAAAAGAGATTAACATTTTTTATATATTCTTTATCTTGTTAATCAGTAGGTAAACGAAATGTATTGCGTGATACCGTTATGTTCAATAATTGTTTTTGAAGGATTTAAAAGGAAAACAGCGGAATAAATACCGCAAATCGTCGAATGATTGTTGCTATTGTATATAAATAGTTCCAACCTTTACAATTCCGAACTTTAAAACGAATCTAACTTTTTCAGTGGCAAATTTCAAATATGATTTGTGCATGAAGCATGTATAATGGTTGAATAATTGAAAAGCTTCAACTGTATCAGTTCGTGCGGCAAGCTTATTCGTGAACCACGTGCACTGAACAGACAATCATCTATTATTGAATATTAATAAATGGTTTGCCCCTTTGGTATCTTCTCTCATTTTAATTGTAACTGCTTTTTAACATGTCATCACAAACGTCTAATTAACCTTGTATGGTTAATTTAAATAATTGTACTAGAGTTTCATCCTATTTAATAGTACAATATGAGGTCAAACGTGTTATAATTATACCAAATTCTCCTATAATTATCACATTTTTAAAAAATATTGACAAAAACTTATTAAAAGTCCAATTTTGATGAAAGTTTTAATATTAAACGCATTAAGGTACAGTCGTCTCATCAATATATGTTGACATTTTTCTATGAAAATAATGAATGTGCACAGCTGGACGACTGTTATAAAATTATTAGTTTGAGACCCTCCTTCCCCGTGCAAAATTATGACTTTATTGTTAAGGAGTAAAAAAAAACCACTAACTCATTTTCTTAAATGTTTACCTATTTTGGCCATATACTTTATTACAAGTATATCACAAAATATTTAATGCTCATGATGACTATGCATTTAAAAAAGCAAATTTGATATTTCGGAAAGAAATACCCTACAGTATGCATACACACAGTATTCTATAATTCAATGGTGAACCAATGAATTTTGTTTAGCAATTTGTAAATTTAGGTTTTGTACTGACAAATACATATAAAATTCAATGAACAGAAGTTATTTACAAAAGATGCATATACAATCTACTTAATTCTATCTGAGTATATATTTTTCTTATTACCGATACCTGAAAATGCATTAAACATTTAAGATTATATAGTCAACAAGGAACATACACGATTAAATATGCATAGGTATAATGTGAAACCAGTTTTTATATTTAAATATATATTATTAAACATATCAATGACCAAATGTGTCACTTGAATTATAGCAGTACATACATGACATATGTCCTAGCGCTTTAGTAGATAAAATCAAGGTCAGTGTCAGACAATGATGCTAAAATGCAAACACAGTTTGAGTGATTTAAGTGGTTGTTTGCATTAGTGGTAATCAGTGAATTCGAGTGCAATGATACTTGATGGTCTAGATAGGGTTTCTGTATTCTTTAATCTTTAAGTCTAAGGGCATTTTTCATTATCTTTAAATTTACACTTATGTTGTAAACTCTAATAAAATTAATTGTAATACAATGTATTTCATTGTAATTTTATTTGGTGATGTATAGTACGTATTATGTACATGGTTCATTTCTACAATCTGTGCTGTCTTTCTATTTTTTGCCACATGTATTCTTTATACTTTTTCCTCATTTTCTTCTGTATTTTTATGTTTGTTTGCTATTTTTGTCAATTCATTATTCATTTTGCCAGTATCCCATATTCTGTTAACCCCATCAGAATCCTCACAGGATGGAATATTGGAGGTTTTATTCATATGTTGGCCATTACCTTAATATGTTTACAGACTGCAATTCACGACTTGTTAAGATGATCATTACAGAATCATGAGCTTATCAAACTATAATGAAACAAATGGTATTAAGATAGTTAAATATAGGGAACGTCAATAAATTTCATTCCACACTTCAACAATGACTTAATGTTTCGTCCTCCAAATGGTATAATTTTTAAAGGGACCATAAAATCAAGGTTATAATTACAGTTACAATTTAAACTGAATCATTTTATATGACATGTTTTGTTCACATCATGCAACGTGCAGCAAGTATATCTCATCTATGCATTTAATTACTATTTTCCAACACGAGTAGGCTGTACACATTCTGAACAATATTTTGAAGCATAAAAATGTCTATTTATTGCGAAAGTCAACAAGAATATTTTCGATATTTGTATAGGCTCTTTGGAAAATAGGCAAACGAGATTTGGTAATTGAATCATGCATGATACTATTGTTTAGAATTAAGAATTAAGAATCTTATAAGCAGTATCAAAACTTATTTCAAAATGGTCCTTACAAAAACATCAAACGACATTGAGAGTGTTCAAACACTGCAAGTTGTATAATTTATGTATTCGACTCTGAAGCAGTTCTTTCAACAATTGTACTGTATGTGTTCGTGTTCTTTGCTTTTCGCAAAAAGAAGACATATCAATCAAATATATATTTACTGAGGATATGTTTTAAGTAATCTTTCAACAGGATATTGTTATTTCTGTCTGCTTACAATATGTTAAAATCTGCATTGTCACATACTGTTCTATTTTCGGTAATTGATGTAATTTCTGTTTGTTGTACTAGTTTTGTTTTACTGTTTTACAGTGATATTTCTGAAATGAACATTATAATAAATATTATTAATATATACTGTTCAAGTTTTTATAGCTATTAAGAAGACATTTCATCTATTTTCATTCTTTCTTTATTTCAATTCATCATATCGTTTTTAAAGTTTCTTCTAGCATATTGAAAACAAAATATTCTGGGATATCGTAATTTTTTTATGATTATATTACAGGTTTAAGTTATAAAGTTTTACACAGTTTATATTAGATCTGACACAAATACACGAGGGTGTGAATAGGGGTTTACAGAATACTGAATAATGGGCAAAACATATATAGATTAGAGGAAAATGGAAACAGAAAAAAAAAAAACCCAATAAATATGTGTTAAAATATATAAAAAGTAGACAATTATATGGGCAAAAATTAAAAAAAAATGGTATTAAAATTAAAGAACACAGATATGAAGGACCCCATTCAAATCTTATGTTTTCTGACTGTTCTGAAGCTTGATTACAGTCCTTGGATGGTGTAAACTTCCCACTAACACCATACACCATTACACCATTCACCATACACCTTTACACCATACACCCTGTGCCATTACACCATACACGTTACACTTTTGCACCATACACCTTCATGACCTTACACATTACACCATAATGCAAATTAATTTCAAAGAAAGCGTGCGACTACAAAATTATTTATTTATTTTAAAAAACGAATTTTGATCACAATATTGTAAATTAATGTATAAAATAAAAAATCAGTTCAATATTTCGCATAGTTTTAAACGTCGTACACCATTTATTCACACCATTCCCGATCGCACGTTACACCATTACACCATTACACCATTCCCTTTACACCATACACCATAGCGCCATACACCTTCTACCATTGCACCATATGCCATACACCATAACACCATACACGTTTTTTTTGGGAAGTTTACACCATCCAAGGGCTGTATACCTTGACATAACTATAATTGTATACAACCATCGTCAGGGGAACACCGATTCAAAATTAAAAAAACAATACAGAATTTAGATTATATGTTGTGATGCAAAACCATGTAAGACCAATACTGACAAAATCATTGCAGCAAGGGCCCTGATACTGATGTTTTGTGAACGTCCTAAAAAATGTATCCAAATGATTTCAACAACTAAAAAAAATGTATTTTCCTCTACAACTGCTTGGCGAATCAAAGTTTAATACGATTACTTTTATCATTGAAGTATTTAGTTATAAAAGATGTGTCCGATATTCTCACCCCTCTCTCCAACCAACAAGGCCAACATGAAAACAATATAATGCTTTGACTTTTGTCTTGGAAACCGATATAGAAAGAGAGAATCAGACGTAGGAAACATGTTTAGAAATTGAATATATCAATATATCCAAATTTTATTAGTCTCTTTACAGGAGGTACATGCATTACCCTTTCGATATGATTGTTTCCAATCGTTACCTTTAACATGTTTAATACAAACGTTGTAGTAGATAAAAAAAACTCTAAACATCGAAAAATGATAAAACAATAATAAGTCTACAAATAAGTCAACATCATTGATGAAATTCGTAGTTTACTTCTTATTGTAGTAATTGCCTTAAATGACTATGGTTACACTTTGTTTTCATACAATATTAAATATAGGGAGAAACCGTAAATAGCCAACAAGATCAGTATTAAAGATTTACAAATAAGTCAAACTAAGTCTTAATTGTAATTCCACTTCCTTCAAAAATTATTGCCTTTACATAACGATGTTTACTCATTGTTGTTTTGTTTTAGCAAGACAATGTAGATAATGAATAACTTAAACAGAAAAAACGGCCAGTATGACAAGATCAATAAAAACGATATCTGCTACATAAATTCTATTTTAGAAAGAGTCCTTTAGTTGTCGTCTGTTTATGTGGTTCATTAGTGTTTCTCGGTTCTCGTTTTTGTATAGATTAGACCGTTGGTTTTCCCGTTTGAATGGTTTTACACTAGTAATTTTTGATGCCCTTTATAGCTTGCTGTTCGGAGTGAGCCAAGGCTCCGTGTTGAAGGCCGTACTTTGACCCATAATGGTTTATTTTTATAAATTGTTACTTGGATGGAGAGTTGTCTCCTTGGCACTCATACCACATCTTCCTATATCTACTAAATGTTTGAAGGAGGTCATTTTTTGAAATTAAAACGATACAAGTGGATGCTCTTTAAGAACCTGTAGTTGCCTATAGCATGTTTTGTTAATTTCCGTGTCATTTGGTCTCTTGTGGAGAGTTGTCTCATTGGCAATCATACCACATCTTCTTTTTTATATTTATTGACGAGAAAGTAACATGTTTCAATAATTACAATTGAAAAATGTAACCGTTAGGTCTATCAACAGATGCTTTTTTATATTTTTAAAATCTTACCTTTAAAATTCAACGTCTATTAAACCTTTAAAGGAGTGACCAATCAATATTATGGTAACCGTTACAAAATCTTTAATAAGAATTCAATTTCTTTATAAATATAGATCTTTCCCAGAAGAAGATAGCTTTTCAAAATATTAATAGATAAAAGATATTATGAGTTTATTTAGATAGTAACATTTTTGAAAATCGATATAACATGCAGGTCTTTTCACATTGAATAATCGAAATATAAAGGTTACATGAATGTCATTTATTATAATCTAATCGAAGGCAATGATAGTCAAGCAAGTTTTTATCAGAATATCATTGATGAATTTTAACATGACTGAATACGTTGAAATATTTAAAGGGATATAACAGGATTAATACATATAACATTTGAAGATTATCAACATATATACATAATGTAATCAGTGGTACAAAACAATATTTATTTTATTTATATTGGTTTTAATTTGTTTTATTTGAGGGGCAGGGGGTGGCTTATATTTCATTTTACTTCTCTCAATGTAAGGTTGGTATTTGTCTTCAAAGATTGCAGAAGGAAAGCAAGTTTCTGTTATTTTTAAAGAAGCAAATAATAGTAATAACATTTTAAGATACTTCAAGTCAGTTTGCCGTCCAATAAATTGTATCCATTACAATGAAATTTTACAGGACTATATGTTTTACACGACTTTCAAAACCTTTATTTGTGGTATATTTTAGTTAAACTTGTCTGAAGAAACAGCATGAAATCATTTTCACGGTCACTATTACATTTAAGATTTTCTTCTAGTGGACTTCAGCTGAATACTAGTATTTTGTGCAGAACAGTGTGTGACAATTGTGATTATAAGTTCAAAATAAGAAGATGTGATATGATTACCAAGAACACAACTCACTACAAGAGACCAATCATGCTAAAAGACGCAAAAGATAAAAAACGGTACAGGTTTTAACAGAGAACAAAAACAATACCACACAGAAAGCCATAAAATGCCATGAAATGACATATGTGAAGCATTTGAAATGAAAAAAAAAAAAAAAAATAACGGCTTGATTTGTTATACCAAACGGTAAAATGGATAACAAATATAATAAACAGTAACAAACGATAACCACGCAGTTTTCATTACTGACATTCCTGACGTGACAGGTACATATAACATAAACGTGACTTTTAAACAAGTTTGCTGGCGTACATCCAACCACAACCTAAGACATTGGTGTAACTGTACAACATTTTGGGAAAAGAAAAGAGGACGGGAGTGTGAAACATATTCGTTGACATCTGTGACATAAAGATCTTTTTTAATGATCAACAAACTCGTGAATACAGCCCTAAAATTTACAAAGGGAAGATTTTAATTTCACTATGTGGAACTCTCGGTCTAAAAGCGTTCTTATGAGCACCAAACCTCCATCAAGGAAATAATTTTAAGAATTACAAGCTTTAGCCCTGGAATGTTGAATTAAATTTGTTTTCAAACGACTGGTATTGTCAATTTCAAGACGGAAGTTAAGATATGTGACAGACTTGACAGTCCCCTTTGTAGTCTTAAGCTTTATCGCAAGTTCGATAGGAAACATAATTAACAAACTTTAATATAGAACTACATATTTTCCCAAGGCAAGACAAAAGTGAAATGAGCCGGTTATTCTTCGGCTCTGACTACTACCTTTGTTGTTAAACACTGGGATTGTATTTTCTATAAGTCATGCATTCGGAAACTACCAATATTAAAAATAAAACCAAAAAGATACCCATCAACTCCATTCAATAAATCAGTAGTTGAACATATGTTTTCAATTATAATCTTATCATCACCAGGTGCTTTTTTATATTTTTTTTATATTCTAAAAACTTACTATTATTGAAGATTGAAACTATTCAATTCCTCATGATCAATCTTGAATTTATTTTACGAGTTTGCGAAATAATCCGTATTTGTTGTTTTATATGCTGTCTTAATATTAACTCCGTTTTCTTCACTTTTAAAGTTTTCAAAACTCATGGTGATGTTTTGGTTTCTATGGGTTTTTATTTTGTTTTTATTTCGATCACCGATCATAGAAATACCGTAAACACATGTAAAATATTGAACTGCATTGAATCAAGAATATGTGGAACTGCATGAAAAACTCTCGTATTTACCTACATTGTTTTACCTTTGAATTTCAAACATCTAACCTGAGTAATATGATAAGGCATCCGTCGTTTCTGCTCCAGTAGGCTCAACATACGAATCCTTCATTACACAAAAAATTACATGATAACCAAATGAGAACTAGAATCCAGGCTGAATCTGGTCATCATATTATCAATACTAAGATCATCTTTATACATGTACCTCGCTCTTATGTCAGTTATGAGATTAATATTGAATTGTAACAAAACATCGATCGAAGCAAAATTTTCAATGTTCCATATCAGAACCGGTATTTTTTTTATACAAATTAGCCAAGTATAGCACTAGCATGATAAAACAGTAACTGATTACTAGAAATGGGAAGTTTTCCCTTGGACGCAAGTCATTTCGATACACTTTAAAAGTTGAAATTAAGTGAAAACCATTTGCCAATACTTTAACCTCAAATCTTTTGCGGGTTTCAAAACTATGGCAGATTCCTACTCTATTGGCAAATATGCTGTTACATACGCCAAACAAATCAAATCTTTGACAACTCTTGCATTACGTAATTTTCCGGCGAAAGTAGTACAGTCCCTGTAACGTAAAAGTTAACACTTTTTTCATTCGGGAATCGTACGTACAGCGTTCGGGAATCGTTCGTATAGAGTTCGGTAATCGTTCGTACATCATTCGTATAGCGTTCGTACAACGTTCGGTCAGCGTTCGTTCATCGTTCGTTTATCGTATGGTAAATGTCATCGTTTAGGGTTTTGTATATCGTATGGTTCATGGTATCGTTAAGCGTTTTATTTGTCGTATGTAACATGGTATGGTTTAGCGTTTAGCGTTTTGTTTATCGTATGGTTTAGCGTTTCGTTTATCGTATGGTTTAGCTTTTCATCTATCGTATGGTTTATCGTTTTGTTAAGCTTATGATATATGTTAGGGTTTTATTTCAGAAAGTTATTTCAATTATTATTTTGAGTTAAAATAATTTAATATAAAAAAATGCGGGATAAAAAAAAAACAGGTATTAGATTGGATTGATTGATTGATAGTTGGTTGCGAACTTGTATATCCCAAACATTCAAACGGATGCCCCACTTTGGCAAGGTTTTTTTTTACTGCCAGCTGAAAGAAGACCTGTAGTGACCATATTTATATCCCCTTGTCACCCTTTGGACTATATTAGGTTGAAAAGATTGGATTGGAAACATTTCACTTGTTAATTAAAGCAAATGAGTTATCTTAATTATTATATTTTTTGTTTTATACAAATTGTGTAATTCTTGATGTCTGTTTGTAATTTTGAATCATTGTGTTAATGACATTTCAATTTTGATCTTATAAAATGTTAAAAAAAAACTAACCTGAACAATACTCTTAGTTCAATGGAACGTGAACTATCTATTTTACATAAAACTTATTTAGTCGTAAAAAATAGTATTGGTTGTAAACGTTTTATCTTGATTGAGAAACGTTTAGCAATGCAATAAACTTACTTTAACTTTAAATGTACTATAACTTAATGTAGATTTCGAACTGTATACTATTTCTTACCGATAGAAAAAAAATCTGCAACTAATATCATTACACTATGGAATACCCTGCTATATAAAACGAAGGGGAAACATTTCCTTCCATCACATTTTGACATGAGTACATTTGTTGTAACATGAGACAAAATACCGTGAAATATATAACTCTCTCTCTCTCTCTCTCTCTCTCTCTCTCTCTCTCTCTCACCAAATATTTCCTTGATACAATAAATTATATATAACTTTCTATAAATGAGGCTTCATATGAGACACATATTTTATATCTAAATGTATTAGAAAAAGACAAGACATCCATGGCATTTGTTCCCATCAATGTCAGAGTCTGATATAAACCGAAGATTGCCAGGGATATATAAAAATTCGTGAAGACTTCTATGGAACCAGCGTCGCTTCCGATTGCTGCTATCGGTGTTAAAACTGTTATTTTGACTGTAAAAAGTGCTTAAGTCCATGTATGAGTAAAATACAGAATGAAAAAAAAATAACTCTACCTTTTTTTTTATATATAGATATAAGAAGATGTGGTATGAGTGCCAATGAGACAACTCTCCATCCAAGTCAAAATTTATAAATGTAAACCATTATAGGTCAAAGTACGGTCTTCAACACGGAGCCTAGGCTCACACCGAACAGTAAGCTATAAAGGGCCCCAAAAATTACTAGTGTAAAACCATTCAAACGGAAAAACCAACGGTCTAATCTATATAAAAACGAGAAACGAGAAACACTTATGAACCATATCAACAAACGACAACTTCTGAACATCAGATTCCTGACTTAGGACAGGTGCAAACAAATGCAGCGGGTTTAAACGTTTTAATGGTACCAAACCTTCACCCTTTTTCTGAAACAATAGTGTAACATCACAACATAGAAAGACACACTATAAAATATCAACTGAAATAGCTTTACTCAATCAAAGGACATAGTAACACCATTGAACATACACTGAACAAATAAATTTGACCTATGATACAATGTAAATTCAAAATAAATAAACTAAGGAAGAATAATAAAAGTAACATGTTATATCGGTATGAAATGTTAAACAATTTAAGAAAAACAATATGCTTGAACAAAAATATCAGCCATTTGCAAGAACTTTAAACACAGGTAAATAAAATAATTTTGTTGTTAGGTATACGTATACAGTTACAATAGAGAAAGGAAATATTTTAACAAAATAAATAATTTTGATGTTCATAGTACGAAGTGGAAATTTATATTAGTACCAAACACTTATCAAAGCTGGTATATAGACCAGATATAACCCTGAATAACATTAAATAACAAAAAAGCATTACAATTAGTATCAACAGGTCAAATAAACAAGAAAGTACGATTTGAGAGTACTCGCAGTTACTGACAGCTAGTTAAAAGCCAAAACAATTGATAATAAAAAATCATGCATCAGAGACTAAAATCAACTAAAACACATCCCAGGGATTTAGTATTTTAACGTCATGGACAGTCAAAGAAGACATGACTAGTGCAATGCCAAAAATAAATGTATCGACAGACAGTAGGATAGTTAGGAGTTTAGCCTCTTTATAGATCAAAATGAACGTGGGTGTGTCTTTAAACATCCCGTTTGAAAAGAATACAAATTTAGTTATGTTTTAATTTGCTGATGACAAAATCGATATATTTATTTATTTTAGAGGTAAAATTCTGTCCAAGTTTCAAAAATTTTAACGCAAATCATTTAGATCGAATCACCTAAAATAACCAACCAATTGTATTTTAAAAGTTGTTGATTTGTTCTTTGTACAAATACATGAAATATTTGTCACTGGACGTTATGCATGTAATCAATGATCAAATACAAATCTACAGTATTTATAAACATACTGCAATTGTATATATGAAAATGACTAAATAATATAAATATTTATTATTTTACACATATTTAAAGGATCGAAATAATCAGTTCTACAAATGGTTGTTATTGAAAGACTTAATGCAAATTTTACAAATATTACATGCCTCTGTGAAATTTCATATCGACGCACCAAACGATTTCTTTTTATCGTGCATAGGTGCATAGCTCATTTTCCGATTCACTTAAGGTTTTTAACGATCTTCTTACTTGTTCATTACATTCTAAAATTAAATCCTACACAAATTGCCAAAACTTTTATTTTCAGGCTAGACAGCGTAAAAGATAAATGTTAGTGTACAAACGGTGTTTTGAAGGCCGATATCCATTTGCGCTGAAACAAGAACTGATTTCCGCCACAACTTAAATACGCCAATTCTTCTTTTGCGTCACTTTATTTTGAAAACTGCAGCATTCATTTGCGCCAATAAAACAAGCGTTTAATTGCGCAAATGTTATAGACTTATTTGCAATTTTTTGTTCTTATTGCACTAAGGACAAAAATTTGCGCTAAGGACCTGATGGAATGATAGAATTGAAACAAAGAACATGGCATATAGAAGGATACTTTCTAAAAGTACATAATTTCGAATTTTATAATCATATCTTTAGTAATTATAAAGTTATTTAATGTTTTAACGACACGCGCCACACTCCGTTGATTGTCACCTGTGTAATCGATAGAAATTCATGTTCGTTTAACCTTGACCCGTTTTGGATCCACTTGTATACTGATTAATTAGATATACTGATTAAACATGTTTATGGTATTTCAATTTTCTCTGATTTTTTTTTTTTCGTTTGTTTGTTACTGCCGTATTTATTTTGTGGCACGCGCTGATTAAAAAGTCATTTTACTTCAAAACAATAATATCGATTGACACCAAACTTTATATTTATGAGTTATATACTCATATCTTCTTATATCCATGTTCTTTGTGGTCTTAAACATCGTTTTAGTGTCCTAAGTGCAAAAACTTTGTGCTCAGTCCTTTGCGGTATTTCTGCACACCATTTTGATATTTAATTAATAACTGGATTCCTCCTCCTATTTACGGGCTAGTTTCTGAGTGCTGAATTCATGTATGTGATCTTATTCACCATTCAAAACGATTGTGCACGTGTCATCTGTAAATAGCCTTGCAAAGCATGATTTAACAGCGTGCATTTTATTCCCATTTAATTTCTCCATTTTTCTCTATAAAAGCCTGGCGAAATTTATAATCTTTACAACCACGACAGGTTTTAGACGCTCTATCGGACTCTATCTTTTAAAACAAATTGAGACATCTTTTCAAGTGAGTATTCTTTTGTTACGTGTAAATAGGTTATTCGTTTAGAGGTAAATATGGCACAATTAAGTTCTATTTATTGGCGCAATTCATACCATAAGAAAAGAAGAGATGGGCGCGATTCAAACCTTTTCTAAATGGTAGTTGGCGCAAATTACACCTAACCGTTCTGACAAACCGGTTATTTCGACGCCCGGGGATATGAATTTGACATTAATCTTCCTTCAGTAACTTTATAATACGCAGCCGTGACGTCATTTCCGTATATTGTAGATAGTACGTGTGATATTTACACCAGAAATACGCATCCAAGTGAATTTTATCTTTAAGGAGGACTCCATTTCGGGTAACATTGAATATAAATAAAAATAAAATTACAATAAAAAAAATATGATAATAATAAGTTCAAAAATTGCTTTATTAAATGCACCTAGGTACGTATTTGTAAACTTATGTTATTACTTTATTTCATGCATATTATTTTTGTATTCTTTTTTGGCGTCAATAACTTCATTTTTTTCTATTGGCCTCTTCATAAATCGAAAAACGTATAAATTTTAAACCTAAATACAATCACATGGCATTGAATGATTTCTCCAACTCTAAACTAGTTATAGATGCCTCTTAAGTTTTATTTTTCTCGTTGGGTTGCTTGTCCATTGACGTTTACGCCATATATTTTTTTTCGGTATTTGTAAAAAGCCGCTCATCGATCAATTTCACAAGAAATCTAATGAGAAAAATACTCGTAAGTCATGAACATTAAAGTATAACTTGCTATCAATTTTTGTAGTAAGATTGTTTTGTGAAGAGAGCCCTTCAGGACACTTCATCGTATATGCACAAAGATAAAATAAATGAAACACTTTTAAGCTGTTTAAATCATGCAGTGAATTTTGAAAATATGGTTTAAAAAAACGGTTATTTCTGTTTAATACTTTTCTGTCCCTTGTTTTAATAATTAGGACACGTGCCACCGGTTATACAACTAGTCAACCATGAATAATCTCAAACAACAAATTTCTTATTGGTTTGTCATAATTGCTTATCAATGTCGTATATGGTTTTCGGCAATATTGTAACAATAAGGGTTTATCCTTCAGTATTATAAAATTGCTTCAGTCATTTAATATATTTTATTTTTGTTGTTCATGTATAATATTTTTAGATTGATAATATAATTACATCATTTTGAAGCATTATTTATATAATTATTTAATATTTATTTAACTTGCATACCGATTTAATTGGCCAATAACTGTTTAAACACATGACGGCATAATAATATTATACATGAGCGTTTTGGAAAAATTCGGCGGATATTTAATCAACGGCTCTAAGTGTTCTTGTAGGATAAAAGAAGGGGGAAAATAGACCTCTAAGGAGTAAAACTTTAAAATTGGTAACCTTTAAATTGTTTAACTTTTCATATTCAGGCTTTCTCCTCAATTGTTAATATGGAGAATCGCGTTTTAATGCCAGATCTTTTATTATTGTTTCTGATAAATCAAAGACATGTAATACATGTATTCTATTCTTCTGGATAAACTTATTCACAATGATATATGGAAATTCGGGACAATTTAGAAATTGGCATATTGTGTATACACCTTTCTATTGGTAAACACTATATATGTTGCGCACTTGATGTCCTTATGTGTTTTTGTTGTTTGATTGCTGTCTTATTGTCGTTAAACCCACCGTGATCTCCTACTGTTTAAGTTCTGTTTAATGTACGTTTAAATCGATTTGAAACAAACTGAGTTTTGCTCAGAGGAAGAGTAATAGAAGAGGTTTGTATATAAATTCTTAGTGCAAAGTAAACAATAAAAAAAGTTTCACTTTTCAATTTTCAACTCCCCAAAATTATAAACTGTATTGATTTTGAAGACCTATCTCTTCTAAACGAAGTCTGAATGGTCTCCAACTTACTATTTTATTGTTTCCCTGTTTGGCACATACCTAAATATAAACCTCATCACATTTGATCCCAAAATTATCAATAAAATTGAATTTGTCGTAGTAAATTCCATTGAGCACAAAACAAATCCAAACCAGATTTGAATTATATTGATATTAAATTTTTATGACCCCGCCGTAGCGGAGGGGGCATTAAGTTTTACCCTTGTCCGTCTGTACGTACGTACGTACGTCCGTACGTCCCAAAATTGGTTTCCGTTCTCTAACTTGAGTTTGCCTCAAACAAATGTTATGAAACTTATACACAATGCTAATTACCACAAAACACAGATCAAGTTTGAATTTTGGTGGCGTCACTTTAACCGTTCTAGAGTTATGCTCCTTTATTAATGGAAAATTGCAAAATTTTTAGTTTCCGTTCTCTAACTTAAGTTTGCCTCAACCAAATGTTATGAAACTTATACACAATGCTTTTTACCACAAAACACAGATCAAGTTGAATTTTGGAAGCGTCACTTTAAATATTATCGAGTAATGCCCTTTATAAATCGAAAAATTGCAAAATGTTTAGTTTCCGTTCTGTAACTTCAGTTTGCCCCAACCAAACATTAAAACTATAATGCTCATTACCTTAAAAAGTACAAATTTGGGTAGCGTCACTTTTATCGTTCTTGAGTTTTGTCCCTTTATAATGTTGTATTCAAGCGGGGGCATCATCTGTGTCCCAATGGACACATTCTCCATTTATTTTTTAAGAAATATGAAGAAAAATAATAATTATCTTGTTTGACTTTGAAACACGGGGTTAATACTTTAAATTACATTGTGCACAAAATATCATAAAATCTTCCTAGGAATGAGAAACTCTTTCTTCATAGAAATGAATGAAATAGTTTACACTGGACATTAAACAACCAACAATCAATCAACTAAAATATATCCAAGGGATTATTATTATGCATGTACATGTATATAGATATAAGAAGATGTGGTATGAGTGCCAATGAGACAACTCTCCATCCAAGTCAGAATTTATAAAAGTAAACCATTATAGGTCAAAGTACGGTCTTCAACATGGAGCCTTGGCTCACACCGAACAACAAGTATAAAGGGCCCCAAAATTACTAGTGTAAAACCATTCAAACAGGAAAACCAACGGTCTAATCTATATAAAAAACGAGAAACGAGTAACACTTATGAACCACATCAACAAACGACAACTACTGAACATATATAAATGCCAGGTACCATATAAATATATTGAATAATCAACAAAATATAGTGCTGTCAAAAAGAAACATTATCATTAGGATATCAAAATAATTCACGTTTTTTCAAAATGATTAGCAAACAATCCGCTTTCCGAAGCATTTTTCAGTTTCCGTGCTATCGCTCCGTGTCGGTTAATAATTTTAGAATAAAGTTAATAAATCGATCTATGTAACACACTATATAATATATATAGAAGTCACAGTAAATATTAAACTTATGCATGGCGGAAAAGAAATATACGAAAACAATAGGTACAATGTGCATGCAGCCTCGCAAATAATATTTAGAAAATGACATTTAATTTATAAAACTTAGGACTTTAATTTTGTATTTTGATGGGATGTTGAAGTTTCTAGAATATAGAAAATACACGAGAAAACCTCTTAGTACACTATCAAAATGTGATTGGTGTCCATTGTACTATATACATGTATTGTTTAAGCATTAAGTGTATTCTTATTCATTTGGACATCTGTGTACCTGGCTCTGAACAAGAAATTGCGAGGACGTTATGCTTATCAATTTACCTGTAAAATGATTTTTAACAGAATGTTATATATATAATTTTTAAATTGGTGTTTTCGTTGTGAAAACAAAATGGTCCTAAATTTAAGCTAAATGTCATCGTCAGATGTCTAGTGTCTCATAAGCCTATCTAGGCTGGGTATTTGTCTTATTTTATTATTGTGCAATGTATATTACAAATGTATATAATTTGTATATAACTTGGTAGACAAGTATGTGACACTTTAATAAAATAAATTATCTCTCTGTATAATGGAAGGCGCTAAACACTTTAGAATATATACCACCTGCTGGTTCTTTTACCTGGACACAGATCTGATTACGTAACAAGTACGAATGTAAAATTGTCGATATGGTATATTCAGTAGAATATACATGGTATCTCTGGACTGGGGTATTTAAGATATTTTTATTTGACAATGGATGTACATTTATTTGTGTTTTATGATAAAAAAAAAAAAATGCACATTACCATCGTATTTTCACAAAATCTTTAAAAGTGTTGACTGGGAGCATTTATATATTTCAAAACCGGAGACAAATTCACTGATTTCCAATTATAGACCAATCTCATTATTATCAGCAGTGGGCAAAGTATTTGAAAAAAATTGTATTTAAAAATGTATTTAGACGTTACGTACGTTCCCAATAAAACTACGCTTTTGACGTTGTTCCAAAGAAAGTTTCAAACGTTAAAGCTTACAACCTACTCATGTGAAAATGCCGCTTAAAAAGACCGTAGAATTAACATTCTTCCAACAAGTATTCATTTTGCCGAGATTTGCTAAGTTGCTTCTTTATATGGTTTATTTTTTTTAAGCTGGGCATAGCATTAATAAATGCAACAATTTGATGTCTTGCAATATGATTTAAAATCTGTTATGTATATTATTAAGCGTCTTTTATTTTCAAAATTCAAAATGTTTTGAAATTTTAAAACTGAGTTTGATACTATGAGTGAAACAAATGTCGGAAAATCTGAGGCTACCTCTAAGGACGAGCGTGCTTCCAACATATCACATTGACTGTCTTTGCTTATAACCTTTCATGTCTTATTTTCTTAATTTTCTTTTACTATTTGTGTATTATCAGTCTCTTCTCTTTCTTAAAATGTAGCAATGTTCTCCTTGCCAGAAGACGTCTCCAATCTTGGCTTGTGAAATTGTTAGTATTTAAGAAGTACGTTTTATTTATTTTTAATAAAAGTGGCTTATATACTAGTATTATAATCCATAGTATTTATTTTATCAGTTAATACTCGAATAAGTCAACAATCTTAACATCAATTACGATTTTATGGAAAGTGTTAAAAATTGCATTTTTAAAACTTTATAAAATGTGCATTAAGTTTGAAAAAGAAATACGTGCTCTTATGATGATGCCATTGTCAACTTTCAATATTTCAAGGTTGGTCGGGGTCTTTTTTTTTTTCATTGATTACAATTTTCAAATCAGGATTGTTTTATCGGGCAAATAATTAAGAAAATTCATTTTATGAAGGAATTTACATTTTGTACAGTAAATCAGGCCGTTAGTTTTCTCGTTTGAATTGTTTTACATTTGTTATTTCAGGGCTTTTATAGCTTACTATGAGGATAGGGTTTTGCTCATTGTTAACGTCTTTATCATCTGGTCTTTCATGAAAGTTTGTCTCGTTGGCAATCATACGGCCACATCTTCTTCTTTTAATAAATACAATAAATTGATCTATTCTGTGATTTATTAAGAAAACGAAAACGATGATTTCGTATTGTTTTTTTGCTTTCGGAAAACATATATTCATCTGAAATATTTTTTTCACAAACAAAAGCTTAAAATAAGGGTCGGCGATCCATAATTTTTTTATTATATCTTTGAAATTATAGAATTTGGCAAAGTATGGAAAACTCTTTTTACATAGACCAATATCTACCTAACAGATTAACAGCAGGCCGAAATCTGATTTTTGAATATATAATTACTTTTAACTGACCAGATGTGTATTTTTAGGTAACTGCTATATATACACATGGATCAATGTTTTCTGAAATGAACAAATATGGATCAGGAATGCATTTCATGCACTTTTTATACTATAAATTATTTTTGATTTTGCGCTTCCATTTCTAGTGAACATATTACTGAGTATCGGTTTACACTAAATCTTCTTTGACATTTTTTTTAAACCATTTCCAAACGGATTACTTTTCGATTTCAATGGTTTTGGTTTTGTTTTTACATTGTTTTACAAGCATAAAAATCAATAATCACGCCATGTTGTGTTCTGCGAAAATAAAAACAAAATCTACTGTATTCAAAAATTGAAAATTTGCACACAGTACATTGATTGGTTTATTTATTTGGTGTCTAACGCCACATTCGTCACTATTGGCTATATCGTGGCTGTTTTATTGGATGAGGAAGCCGGAGTGCTTGAGGTAACCACCGAGCCACACTGCAGGCTTTTTGAGGTTGATTTAATGATTAAGAAGAGGAAAATGTATGTCAATTTGTTATCTATACAATCAAACCTGCCGAAGAAACCACCTGTATTCAGCAAAAAAAAAAAGACCATTAATTGTAGGTCCCTATGTAGTGCATTTCATATAGATTGAACGTGTAAAAGACCACCAGTCATATGAAACCACAATTTTGCTCTCCCTTTAGTGGTCTCTTAAGACAGTTTTCAATGTATATACACAGCGGATTCAATGTAGTCTATTTATTAGAATTTGAATTCTCTCTTCCTTTTTTTATAAATTGGATATTCATGTAAAAAAAAAAAAAAAACTTCACGCAAAGTATACGCTTTGAAAAAATAAGGAAATGAAGAAATGTGGGGTCCAGTAAATGGGGAATTTTTTTCGAACGATTTGGGAGTGTCTGTTAACTTATATACTGGAGCCTGCTACATGTTTGTGTGCAATCCATCGTATTTGTCGGACAACTATACTCTCTCTCTCAAATAAATGTAAAAGAAAAGTTTCAATCTTAATATACTAGTTTCATCGCATGCCTATGTAACAGGCAATTCTGTTGGAGATTCGAGAAAATAAACTCCATTCTACCTTACTACTTCTAGATGTAATAAATTATAACCTTCTTTTTCATACATATGATTAGCGATTGTTCTACTCACAGTAGATTAAAAAAAATATTATCGTAAGCTATACTGAAATTCGTGATAGACCATTTTTTTTGTTAAATGAGTCGCTGACACAAAAAAATTATTGCAGGTTATACTGAAATGTTCATGACTAAGGAGCACTTTTTCTCATAAGATTTTTTGTGAGATATTTTATTCATGCGTTTAGCTTCTATTCTTTTAATAGCAACGGTAGGAATTAGGATTTGGTGTACAGCTTGATTTAGAATCGTTTATAATCTGGCTTAGAGGGATAATTAAGATTAGCTCACTTTTGATCGCATTTTCATCTTCAATGTATCTTGCCTTTCTAAAAGTGAGAGTGTGATCATATGAGAACGGTTGACTGCGTATCATTGTCTTTATGCAGCATCCGAGTTAAATATTTCGACATCCTAAATCCTTGATAAAATGCAGATCTATATATTATTGCATATTCGACGAGAAATTTATCTTATATAGATCAGACCATTTCGTGAAATTATTTTATGCCAAATATGCAAGGAAAGTCATATACAGTTTAGCGTTATTATAACTCGAACGTCAAACTAAGGCTATGGGGACATGTCATTGGACATCTTAGATCGTTTCAGATTTTCTATCTGCAGCTCAAACAAAAGTACATATCATATCATTTTAGAGGAAATTGAATGTTTTTTCCATCCATATCAGTTAACAGGTGTGAAAAATTAGAGATCTATAGTAGAATTTCGTTTAATAAAAAGCCTCCGAATTATACTTTGTATTATTTTGTCCATCAGGACATTTAATTGGACACGGGAAAACTGACGATGTTTTTAAAGTAACACCGCAATTACATAATGATGACTTCAGAGAGCTTCTTTAGGACATGTATATATTTTCTGATATTATGAAAATCCATTTTCAACCGTAAAATCTTATAAAAGTGAAGGCAGAAACTCTGTGTACGGAATGAGTAGCTAATTTGGACATTTTTTTCTCTTCCTTCTCTAAACTCTTCTGATGATCTTCCTTCTCTAACAGTTAAAAACGTCTAAAACGCCATTTTACGTTAAAGGTATAAAATACAGTTGTAAAATCATATAACATTCCACTTACTATTTAATCCGCACTGGGATTTCAAAGACGCGCAAAAACAAAATTGTAACAGCGGGACGTTATAGGCATCGAAATGAGCAGAGTTTTCATTACATAATGTACAAAGCACAAACTCATCTATGTTATCGATTTCTTTGGTTTATTTCCTTTCGAATGATATGCAGAACATGGATATTTATTGTATAGGAAAAGAGCTTGAAACTGAATAACCCGTCATCTATCGTATATTTCAAAGAGACATCAATACCGTGCGCATCGTCTTAATCACTTTTTAAATTAGTTATATTTCAAATAGAAAAAAAAGCGTTTCGCCTTTTGAGAATACTAATGCAGGAGTTCCGCAAGGCTCTGTATTGGGTCCCCTACTATTCCTTATTCATGTAAATGACATAGCTGGTAATTTGATTGATAAGTCTAACTCGATTGTGTGCTGATGAAACATCCCTTTCTTATTCAAGTAATAGTCTTTACACAATAGATGATGTCTTAAATAGCGATTTAGAACAAATCTTAGCATGGTCTTAAGATTAGCTTATTGATTTTAACCCTTACAAGACAAATGCTATGTTATGGGTGTACTCAACAAGATTTCGACAATTTAGAACATGTTTAGTTAGAAACAGGAATATTAGTAACTGGGTTGCCCGTGTTTGTTAGTCGGGAAGTTATATATTTTAAGTGAAACAGGCTGACATTTGCTAGTGGACAGAAGAAAGTCCAGAAAGCTCACTATGTTCTATTCTTTATATAATGGGACTGCCTCTACGATTTAATGCCACTTTTTGGTCAAATATCTAATTATAATTTGCGAAACAGTAATAATTATGTGATACCCAGTTATAGATAGATATAACCAGAAAATCCTTTTTTCCATCTACTACTATTGAATGGAATAGCCTAAACCCCGACATACGTAGTCCAGAAATATGAATATATTTAAACGAAAGATGAAGTCTAAATTGATACAGATACCTAAGGTGGCGTAGCTAGGCATTTTTAGTGTACGCCCGCACTTCGAAGAGGCGCCTAGTGGCCGCAACATACCCCAGCGTGTCAGTGACAGAGCTAGTGTACACGGGTTCCAGAGATCGAAGCCCCAGGAAGCTCACGCGTTATCAAGAAAGATATACCGGTATCATCTTTGAAAAAAATCATCAATAGCAACATACTTCGGAGACGTATTTGTTTATTTTTTTATCTTTACTGTATGCAAAGTAAAGTAAAAGAGACTACCATATATTTGTTATTAATCCCAAATGCTTGATGGGTACAAATGCAGTATTCAGGAATTACATTTTTGCATTAAACCACATGTCAACAGAAATTGGAAAAATAAGCCTGGAAGTACTTCTAAGACACTGATTTTTCCTGTTCTATGTAGCTTTCTTACTGGCAAAAATGGAAATAGATTTCATAAATGCTGCCAGGCACCGACCATTGAAAAACAATCGATCTGTTTAAAAAAAGAAATTGAAAATAACTGTTTGTTTTTTTTTTTTTGGCAAATTAGTAAAATGGCCGTTTGATTTAAAATCATTTGAAATTATTTTGAAATAGATTAATGATAATAATTTATTTACATGTGAAAAAGCTAGACTTTGTGGCGTAGGGATGTGATTGAGTGGTTTTGTGTGCAATTATTTCCCATTATTTCGGCAGTGAAAATATGCAAGTATTTCATTATGTTGTTTGATTTACACATTATAACAAAACTAAGAAGATGACGGATAAACTTATAGTTAGCTGTTTAACGTCCAGTGGCAACTATTAGATGTATTATTAGGAGGACATTTAAAATGTTATAAATATGAACAAGGACATCCTTTGTTATGCAAACATGTGTATCACGGCACAATCGATGACCTATAGACCCTGTGTAGCATATGTATATTTAGGGTGGGTTGCTCCGAATAAAGGGGATATAGATACAGGAAAATAAAGTAAACAATATAAAATAAGAATAGAGTACAACGGGCAAAATAAAGAATAGAGGAAAATAGTTTCAGAAAATTTAAGAATAGAGGGAAACGGTCTAGTTTTTGTTGTTGTTAGAAAATACAAAAATGAAGACGCTCAATTATAATTTCACTTAAGAATTCGAAATTTTTCATTTGCCGGACTCGCTCTTTTTTTGATGATTGTTTAAAATCAAGTGCATTTGTAGTAAAAATAATACACTATCGTTTGTACATGGTAAGGATTTATGTTTGGTGTTGATGAGGCACATAATGGGTAATTGTTTTTATTTGAAATTTTTTCGACTGATTTGATAGATGAATAAAATATATCTATAATCTATATAATTTAAAAAAAGTTTAATTACGATATATAGATGAAACTGTTATTCAGTCGATGTTTAAATACATGCGATAAAGAGAATATATAAATATGATTAACAAACTTTTTGAACAAAAGGCAAACCTTAAGACCCCGAATATACTTTTGTAAGAACATTAGAATAATTCCGAATTCCATCTAAAATACATTGTTCATTTAGGTCAAAAGAATGTTAATACCTTAGGCTATTTTCAAAAAAATGTTGAAAACCCTGCAGACTGCAGTTTACCCGCACATTCACCAAGTACGTATTTCCACGGCTAACAAAATTCATAATCGTATCTTTTAATTTGTTTAATTTTATTTCAGTGTTTATTTTCAAACTGTTTATGTAAATAATTTTGGATCAACATCGAGTCAGATTAAATTATAATTTATTAAATGATTAATTAAAAACTGAAATATGCATCCAATCTAAATTTTACGCCTATGATCACCTATATCAAAAGATTTAACAGAACACAATTCATGTTTTATATATTTTAAAAAACCATATACGCTAAACGAAACTATGTATGCCAAGAAACGATGTACGCTAAACGATACGATATACGCTAAACGAAACGATGTACGCTAAACGAAAAGATTTACGCAAAACCATACGATGTACGATAAAAGGGTGCTTATGTTATCGTTTATGGTATGGTTTATGGTACATGGTTTCGTTCGTACATCATTCGTTCAGCGTTCGTACAACGTTCGGTCAGCGTTTCGTTTGCATTCGTACACCGTTCGGGAAGCGTACGTACATCGTTCGGGCATCGTCCGTACATGATTCGGGCATCGTTCGTATTGTTAACTTTACGTTACACGGACTGTAAATATAACGTTACAGTCAAATAACGCCATATAACGTCTTTGTCGTCGCTAACAATGGCGGAACTAATTGATATTGATAATCTTGTTTTATAGGATGTAAATCAAAAACAAATATTCGTCATGAAGCTCACTGATTTTACAAACAAATACATCGCTTTTCCTGTAGAAAAGTTTTCCGATGGCTAAAAAGAAGGTGCGACCTTTTTGTTCAAAGGAGGGACAATATGTGTCGAACCGTCCGAATTCCGCGATGAAGAAAGACATCGCTTTTTTAGTAGTGGATATTGTAGGAAAGGAGTTATAGTAAATATTTTAACGTCTTTGGCTGATAAAGTAAATGAAGTGAGAGATGAAATTGCAGAATTTCACTTTGATTTAAATTGTCATCACTTAAAAAGATTGATTTACTCTCAAATAATTATTATGTGAAAAGTCAAACTGATTAATATTTTTTTTTTTTTTCGTTTGTTTGTTACTGCCGTATTTATTTTGTGGCACGCGCTGATTAAAAGTCATTTTACTTCAAAACAATAATATCGATTGACACCAAACTTTATATTTATGAGTTATATACTCATATCTTCTTATATCCATGTTCTTTGTGGTCTTAAACATCGTTTTAGTGTCCTAAGTGCAAAAACTTTGTGCTCAGTCCTTTGCGGTATTTCTGCACACCATTTTGATATTTAATTAATAACTGGATTCCCTCCTCCTATTTACGGGCTAGTTTCTGAGTGCTGAATTCATGTATGTGATCTTATTCACCATTCAAAACGATTGTGCACGTGTCATCTGTAAATAGCCTTGCAAAGCATGATTTAACAGCGTGCATTTTATTCCCATCTAATTTCTCCATTTTTCTCTATAAAAGCCTGGCGAAATTTATAATCTTCACAACCACGACAGGTTTTAGACCCTCTATCAGACTCTATCTTTTAAAAACAAATTTAGACATCCTTTCAAGTGAGTATTCTTTTGTTACGTGTAAATAGGTTATTCGTTTAGAGGTAAATATGGCACAATTAAGTTCCATTTATTGGCGCAATTCATACTATAAGAAAAGAAGAGATGGGCGCGATTCAAACCTTTTCTAAATGGTAGTTGGCGCAAATTACACCTAACCGTTCTGACAAACCGGTTATTTCGACGCCCGGGGATATGAATTTGACATTAATCTTCCTTCAGTAACTTTATAATACGCAGCCGTGACGTCATTTCCGTATATTGTAGATAGTACGTGTGATATTTACACCAGAAATACGCATCCAAGTGAATTTTATCTTTAAGGAGGACTCCATTTCGGGTAACATTGAATATAAATAAAAATAAAATTACAATAAAAAAAATATGATAATAATAAGTTCAAAAATTGCTTTATTAAATGCACCTAGGTACGTATTTGTAAACTTATGTTATTACTTTATTTCATGCATATTATTTTGTATTCTTTTTGGCGTCAATAACTTCATTTTTTCTATTGGCCTCTTCATAAATCGAAAAACGTATAAATTTTAAACCTAAATACAATCACATGGCATTGAATGATTTCTCCAACTCTAAACTAGTTATAGATGCCTCTTAATTTTTATTTTTCTCGTTGGGTTGCTTGTCCATTGACGTTTACGCCATATATTTTTTTCGGTATTTGTAAAAAGCCGCTCATCGATCAATTTCACAAGAAATCTAATGAGAAAAATACTCGTAAGTCATGAACATTAAAGTATAACTTGCTATCAATTTTTGTAGTAAGATTGTTTTGTGAAGAGAGCCCTTCAGGACACTTCATCGTATATGCACAAAGATAAAATAAATGAAACACTTTTAAGCTGTTTAAATCATGCAGTGAATTTTGAAAATAAGGTTTAAAAAAACGGTTATTTCTGTTTAATACTTTTCTGTCCCTTGTTTTAATAATTAGGACACGTGCCACCGGTTAAACAACTAGTCAACCATGAATAATCTCAAACAACAAATTTTTTATTGGTTTTTCATAATTGTTATCATTGTCGTATATGGTTTTCGGCAATATTGTAACAATAAGGGTTTATCCTTCAGTATTATAAAATTGCTTCAGTCATTTAATATATTTTATTTTGTTGTTCATGTATAATATTTTAGATTGATAATATAATTACATCATTTTGAAGCATTATTTATATAATTATTTAATATTTATTTAACTTGCATACCGATTTAATTGGCCAATAACTGTTTAAACACATGACGGCATAATAATATTATACATGAGCGTTTTGGAAAAATTCGGCGGATATTTAATCAACGGCTCTAAGTGTTCTTGTAGGATAAAAGAAGGGGGAAAATAGACCTCTAAGGAGTAAAACTTTAAAATTGGTAACCTTTAAATTGTTTAACTTTTCATATTCAGGCTTTCTCCTCAATTGTTAATATGGAGAATCGCGTTTTAATGCCAGATCTTTTATTATTGTTTCTGATAAATCAAAGACATGTAATACATGTATTCTATTCTTCTGGATAAACTTATTCACAATGATATATGGAAATTCGGGACAATTTAGAAATTGGCATATTGTGTATACACCTTTCTATTGGTAAACACTATATATGTTGCCCACTTGATGTCCTTATGTGTTTTTTGTTGTTTGATTGCTGTCTTATTGTCGTTAAACCCACCGTGATCTCCTACTGTTTAAGTTCTGTTTAATGTACGTTTAAATCGATTTGAAACAAACTGAGTTTTGCTCAGAGGAAGAGTAATAGAAGAGGTTTGTATACAAATTCTTAGTGCAAAGTAAACAATAAAAAAAAAGTTTCACTTTTCAATTTTTCAACTCCCCAAAATTATAAACTGTATTGATTTTGAAGACGTATCTCTTCTAAACGAAGTCTGAATGGTCTCCAACTTTCTATTTTATTGTTTCCTTGTTTGGCACATACCTAAATATAAACCTCATCACATTTGATCCCAAAATTATCAATAAAATTGAATTTGTCGTAGTAAATTCCATTGAGCACAAAACAAATCCAAACTAGATTTGAATTATATGGATATTAAATTTTTATGACCCCGCCGTAGCGGAGTGGGCATTAAGTTTTACCCTTGTCCGTCTGTACGTACGTACGTACAGACTGTTCGTCCGTACGTCCCAAAATTGGTTTCCGTTCTCTAACTTGAGTTTGCCTCAAACAAATGTTATGAAACTTATACACAATGCTAATTACCATAAAACACAGATCAAGTTTGAATTTTGGTGGCGTCACTTTAACCGTTCTAAAGTTATGCCCCTTTATTAATGGAAAATTGCAAAATTTTTAGTTTCCGTTCTCTAACTTAAGTTTGCCTCAACCAAATGTTATGAAACTTATACACAATGCTTTTTACCACAAAACACAGATCAAGTTGAATTTTGGAAGCGTCACTTTAAATATTATCGAGTAATGCCCCTTTATAAATCGAAAAATTGCAAAATGTTTAGTTT
Organism: Mytilus coruscus; assembly: GCA_017311375.1. NCBI lineage: Eukaryota > Metazoa > Mollusca > Bivalvia > Mytilida > Mytilidae > Mytilus > Mytilus coruscus. The sequence continues at coordinate 40,889,008 of CM029604.1, read as the reverse complement.
CCGTTCTGTAACTTCAGTTTGCCCCAACCAAACATTATGAAACCTATACACAATGCTCATTACCTTAAAACTCAGATTAAGTACAAATTTGGGTAGCGTCACTTTTATCGTTCTTGAGTTTTGTCCCTTTATAATGTTGTATTCAAGCGGGGGCATCATCTGTGTCCCAATGGACACATTCTCCATTTATTTTTTAAGAAATATGAAGAAAATAATAATTATCTTGTTTGACTTTGAAACACGGGGTTAATACTTTAAATTACATTGTGCACAAAATATCATAAAATCTTCCTAGGAATGAGAAACTCTTTCTTCATAGAAATGAATGAAATAGTTTACACTGGACATTAAACAACCAACAATCAATCAACTAAAATATATCCAAGGATTATTATTATGCATGTACATGTATATAGATATAAGAAGATGTGGTATGAGTGCCAATGAGACAACTCTCCATCCAAGTCAGAATTTATAAAAGTAAACCATTATAGGTCAAAGTACGGTCTTCAACATGGAGCCTTGGCTCACACCGAACAGCAAGTATAAAGGGCCCCAAAAATTACTAGTGTAAAACCATTCAAACAGGAAAACCAACGGTCTAATCTATATAAAAAACGAGAAACGAGTAACACTTATGAACCACATCAACAAACGACAACTACTGAACATATATAAATGCCAGGTACCAATAAATATATTGAATAATCAACAAAATATAGTGCTGTCAAAAAGAAACATTATCATTAGGATATCAAAATAATTCACGTTTTTTTTCAAAATGATTAGCAAACAATCCGCTTTCCGAAGCATTTTTTCAGTTTCCGTGCTATCGCTCCGTGTCGGTTAATAATTTTTAGAATAAAGTTAATAAATCGATCTATGTAGCACACTATATAATATATATAGAAGTCACAGTAAATATTAAACTTATGCATGGCGGAAAAGAAATATACGAAAACAATAGGTACAATGTGCATGCAGCCTCGCAAATAATATTTAGAAAAATGACATTTAATTTATAAAACTTAGGACTTTAATTTTTGTATTTTTGATGGGATGTTGAAGTTTCTAGAATATAGAAAATACACGAGAAAACCTCTTAGTACACTATCAAAATGTGATTGGTGTCCATTGTACTATATACATGTATTGTTTAAGCATTAAGTGTATTCTTATTCATTTGGACATCTGTGTACCTGGCTCTGAACAAGAAATTGCGAGGACGTTATGCTTATCAATTTACCTGTAAAATGATTTTTTAACAGAATGTTATATATATAATTTTTAAATTGGTGTTTTTCGTTGTGAAAACAAAATGGTCCTAAATTTAAGCTAAATGTCATCGTCAGATGTCTAGTGTCTCATAAGCCTATCTTATTTTATTATTGTGCAATGTATATTACAAATGTATATAATTTGTATATAACTTGGTAGACAAGTATGTGACACTTTAATAAAATAAATTATCTCTCTGTATAATGGAAGGCGCTAAACACTTTAGAATATATACCACCTGCTGGTTCTTTTTACCTGGACACAGATCTTATTACGTAACAAGTACGAATGTAAAATTGTCGATATGGTATATTCAGTAGAATATACATGGTATCTCTGGACTGGGGTATTTAAGATATTTTGATTTGACAATGGATGTACATTTATTTTTTATGTGTTTTATGATAAAAAAAAAATGAACATTACCATCGTATTTTCACAAAATCTTTAAAAAGTGTTGACTGGGAGCATTTATATATTTCAAAACCGGAGACAAATTCACTGATTTCCAATTATAGACCAATCTCATTATTATCAGCAGTGGGCAAAGTATTTGAAAGAATTGTATTTAAAAATGTATTAAGACGTTACGCACGTTCCCAATAAAACTACGCTTTTGACGTTGTTCCAAAGAAAGTTTCAAACGTTAAAGCTTACAACCTACTCATGTGAAAATGCCGCTTAAAAAGACCGTAGAATTAACATTCTTCCAACAAGTATTCATTTTGCCGAGATTTTCTAAGTTGCTTCTTTATATGGTTTAATTTTTTTAAGCTGGGCATAGCATTAATAAATGCAACAATTTGATGTCTTGCAATATGATTTAAAATCTGTTATGTATATTATTAAGCGTCTTTTATTTTCAAAATTCAAAATGTTTTGAAATTTTAAAACTGAGTTTGATACTATGAGTGAAACAAATGTCGGAAAATCTGAGGCTACCTCTAAGGACGAGCGTGCTTCCAACATATCACATTGACTGTCTTTGCTTATAACCTTTCATGTCTTATTTTCTTAATTTTCTTTTACTATTTGTGTATTATCAGTCTCTTCTCTTTCTTAAAATGTAGCAATGTTCTCCTTGCCAGAAGACGTCTCCAATCTTGGCTTGTGAAATTGTTAGTATTTAAGAAGTACGTTTTATTTATTTTTTAATAAAAAGTGGCTTATATACTAGTATTATAATCCATAGTATTTATTTTATCAGTTAATACTCGAATAAGTCAACAATCTTAACATCAATTACGATTTTATGGAAAGTGTTAAAAATTGCATTTTTAAAACTTTATAAAATGTGCATTAAGTTTGAAAAAGAAATACGTGCTCTTATGATGATGCCATTGTCAACTTTCAATATTTCAAGGTTGGTCGGGGTCTTTTTTTTTTTTCATTGATTACAATTTTTAAATCAGGATTGTTTTATCGGGCAAATAATTAAGAAAATTCATTTTATGAAGGAATTTACACATTTTGTACAGTAAATCAGGCCGTTAGTTTTCTCGTTTGAATTGTTTTACATTTGTTATTTCGGGGCTTTTTATAGCTTACTATGAGGATAGGGTTTTGCTCATTGTTAACGTCTTTATCATCTGGTCTTTCATGAAAGTTTGTCTCGTTGGCAATCATACGGCCACATCTTCTTCTTTTAATAATTACAATAAATTGATCTATTCTGTGATTTATTAAGAAAACGAGGACGATGATTTCGTATTGTTTTTTTGCTTTCGGAAAACATATATTCATCTGAAATATTTTTTTCACAAACAAAAGCTTAAAATAAGGGTCGGCGATCCATACTTTTTTATTATATGTTTGAAATTATAGAATTTGGCAAAGTATGGAAAACTCTTTTTACATAGACCAATATCTACCTAACAGATTAACAGCAGGCCGAAATCTGATTTTTGAATATATAATTACTTTTAACTGACCAGATGTGTATTTTTAGGTAACTGCTATATATACACATGGATCAATGTTTTCTGAAATGAACAAATATGGATCAGGAATGCATTTCATGCACTTTTTATACTATAAATTATTTTTGATTTTGCGCTTCCATTTCTAGTGAACATATTACTGAGTATCGGTTTACACTAAATCTTCTTTGACATTTTTTAAACCATTTCCAAACGGATTACTTTTCGATTTCAATGGTTTTGGTTTTGTTTTACATTGTTTTACAAGCATAAAATCAATAATCACGCCATGTTGTGTTCTGCGAAAATAAAACAAAATCTACTGTATTCAAAATTGAAAATTTGCACACAGTACATTGATTGGTTTATTTATTTGGTGTCTAACGCCACATTCGTCACTATTGGCTATATCGTGGCTGTTTTATTGGATGAGGAAGCCGGAGTGCTTGAGGTAACCACCGAGCCACACTGCAGGCTTTTTGAGGTTGATTTAATGATTAAGAAGAGGAAAATGTATGTCAATTTGTTATCTATACAATCAAACCTGCCGAAGAAACCACCTGTATTCAGCAAAAAAAAAAAGACCATTAATTGTAGGTCCCTATGTAGTGCATTTCATATAGATTGGACGTGTAAAAGACCACCAGTCATATGAAACCACAATTTTGCTCTCCCTTTAGTGGTCTCTTAAGACAGTTTTCAATGTATATACACAGCGGATTCAATGTAGTCTATTTATTAGAATTTGAATTCTCTCTTCCTTTTTTTATAAATTGGATATTCATGTAAAAAAAAATAAACTTCACGCAAAGTATACGCTTTGAAAAAATAAGGAAATGAAGAAATGTGGGGTCCAGTAAATGGGAATTTTTTTTTTCGAACGATTTGGGAGTGTCTGTTAACTTATATACTGGAGCCTGCTACATGTTTGTGTGCAATCCATCATATTTGTCGGACAACTATACTCTCTCTCTCAAATAAATGTAAAAGAAAAGTTTCAATCTTAATATACTAGTTTCATCGCATGCCTATGTAACAGGCAATTCTGTTGGAGATTCGAGAAAATAAACTCCATTCTACCTTACTACTTCTAGATGTAATAAATTATAACCTTCTTTTTCATACATATGATTAGCGATTGTTCTACTCACAGTAGATTAAAAAAATATTATCGTAAGCTATACTGAAATTCGTGATAGACCATTTTTTTGTTAAATGAGTCGCTGACACAAAAAAATTATTGCAGGTTATACTGAAATGTTCATGACTAAGGAGCACTTTTTCTCATAAGATTTTTTTGTGAGATATTTTATTCATGCGTTTAGCTTCTATTCTTTTAATAGCAACGGTAGGAATTAGGGATTTGGTGTACAGCTTGATTTAGAATCGTTTATAATCTGGCTTAGAGGGATAATTAAGATTAGCTCACTTTTGATCGCATTTTCATCTTCAATGTATCTTGCCTTTCTAAAAGTGAGAGTGTGATCATATGAGAACGGTTGACTGCGTATCATTGTCTTTATGCAGCATCCGAGTTAAATATTTCGACATCCTAAATCCTTGATAAAATGCAGATCTATATATTATTGCATATTCGACGAGAAATTTATCTTATATAGATCAGACCATTTCGTGAAATTATTTTATGCCAAATATGCAAGGAAAGTCATATACAGTTTAGCGTTATTATAACTCGAACGTCAAACTAAGGCTATGGGGACATGTCATTGGACATCTTAGATCGTTTCAGATTTTCTATCTGCAGCTCAAGCAAAAGTACATATCATATCATTTTAGAGGAAATTGAATGTTTTTTCCATCCATATCAGTTAACAGGTGTGAAAAATTAGAGATCTATAGTAGAATTTCGTTTAATAAAAAGCCTCCGAATTATACTTTGTATTATTTTGTCCATCAGGACATTTTATTGGACACGGGAAAACTGACGATGTTTTTAAAGTAACACCGCAGTTACATAATGATGACTTCAGAGAGTTTCTTTAGGACATGTATATATTTTCTGATATTATTAAAATCCATTTTCAACCGTTAAATCTTATAAAAGTGAAGGCAGAAAGTTTGTGTACGGGTTGAGTAGCTAATTTGGACATTTTTTCTCTTCCTTCTCTAAACTCTTCTGACGATCTTCCTTCTCTAACAGTTAAAAACGTCTAAAACGCCATTTTACGTTAAAGGTATAAAATACAGTTGTAAAATCATATAACATTCCACTTACTATTTAATCCGCACTGGGATTTCAAAGACGCGCAAAAAACAAAATTGTAACAGCGGGACGTTATAGGCATCGAAATGAGCAGAGTTTTCATTACATAATGTACAAAGCACAAACTCATCTATGTTATCGATTTCTTTGGTTTATTTCCTTTCGAATGATATGCAGAACATGGATATTTATTGTATAGGAAAAGAGCTTGAAACTGAATAACCCGTCATCTATCGTATATTTCCAAAGAGACATCAATACCGTGCGCATCGTCTTAATCACTTTTTTTTAAATTAGTTATATTTCAAATAGAAAAAAAAAGCGTTTCGCCTTTTGAGAATACTAATGCAGGAGTTCCGCAAGGCTCTGTATTGGGTCCCCTACTATTCCTTATTCATGTAAATGACATAGCTGGTAATTTGATAAGTCTAACTCGATTGTGTGCTGATGAAACCTCCCTTTCTTATTCAAGTAATAGTCTTTACACAATAGATGATGTCTTAAATAGCGATTTAGAACAAATCTTAGCATGGTCTTAAGATTAGCTTATTGATTTTAACCCTTACAAGACAAATGCTATGTTATGGGTGTACTCAACAAGATTTCGACAATTTAGAACATGTTTAGTTAGAAACAGGAATATTAGTAACTGGGTTGCCCGTGTTTGTTAGTCGGGAAGTTATATATTTTAAGTGAAACAGGCTGACATTTGCTAGTGGACAGAAGAAAGTCCAGAAAGCTCACTATGTTCTATTCTTTATATAATGGGACTGCCTCTACGATTTAATGCCACTTTTTGGTCAAATATCTAATTATAATTTGCGAAACAGTAATAATTATGTGATACCCAGTTATAGATAGATATAACCAGAAAATCCCTTTTTTCCATCTACTACTATTGAATGGAATAGCCTAAACCCCGACATACGTAGTCCAGAAATATGAATATATTTAAACGAAAGATGAAGTCTAAATTGATACAGATACCTAAGGTGGCGTAGCTAGGCATTTTTTTTAGTGTACGCCCGCACTTCGAAGAGGCGCCTAGTGGCCGCAACATACCCCAGCGTGTCAGTGACAGAGCTAGTGTACACGGGTTCCAGAGATCGAAGCCCCCAGGAAGCTCACGCGTTATCAAGAAAGATATACCGGTATCATCTTTGAAAAAAATCATCAATAGCAACATACTTCGGAGACGTATTTGTTTATTTTTTTATCTTTACTGTATGCAAAGTAAAGTAAAAGAGACTACCATATATTTGTTATTAATCCCAAATGCTTGATGGGTACAAATGCAGTATTCAGGAATTACATTTTTGCATTAAACCACATGTCAACAGAAATTGGAAAAATAAGCCTGGAAGTATTTCTAAGACACTGATTTTTCTTGTTCTATGTAGCTTTCTTACTAGCAAAAATGGAAATAGATTTCATAAATGCTGCCAGGCACCGACCATTGAAAAACAATCGATCTGTTTAAAAAAAGAAATTGAAAATAACTGTTTGTTTTTTTTTTTTTGGCAAATTAGTAAAATGGCCGTTTGATTTAAAATCATTTGAAATTATTTTGAAATAGATTAATGATAATAATTTATTTACATGTGAAAAAGCTAGACTTTGTGGCGTAGGGATGTGATTGAGTGGTTTTGTGTGCAATTATTTCCCATTATTTCGGCAGTGAAAATATGCAAGTATTTCATTATGTTGTTTGATTTACACATTATAACAAAACTAAGAAGATGACGGATAAACTTATAGTTAGCTGTTTAACGTCCAGTGGCAACTATTAGATGTATTATTAGGAGGACATTTAAAATGTTATAAATATGAACAAGGACATCCTTTGTTATGCAAACATGTGTATCACGGCACAATCGATGACCTATAGACCCTGTGTAGCATATGTATATTTAGGGTGGGTTGCTCCGAATAAAGGGGATATAGATACAGGAAAATAAAGTAAACAATATAAAATAAGAATAGAGTATAACGGGCAAAATAAAGAATAGAGGAAAATAGTTTCAGAAAATTTAAGAATAGAGGGAAACGGTCTAGTTTTTGTTGTTGTTAGAAAATACAAAAATGAAGACGCTCAATTATAATTTCACTTAAGAATTCGAAATTTTTCATTTGCCGGACTCGCTCTTTTTTTGATGATTGTTTAAAATCAAGTGCATTTGTAGTAAAAATAATACACTATCGTTTGTACATGGTAAGGATTTATGTTTGGTGTTGATGAGGCACATAATGGGTAATTGTTTTTATTTGAAATTTTTTCGACTGATTTGATAGATGAATAAAAATATATCTATAATCTATATAATTTAAAAAAAAAAGTTTAATTACGATATATATAGATGAAACTGTTATTCAGTCGATGTTTAAATACATGCGATAAAAGAGAATATATAAATATGATTAACAAACTTTTTGAACAAAAGGCAAACCTTAAGACCCCGAATATACTTTTGTAAGAACATTAGATTAAATCCGAATTCCATCTAAAATACATTGTTCATTTAGGTCAAAAGAATGTTAATACCTTAGGCTATTTTCAAAAAATGTTGACTGAAAACCCTGCAGACTGCAGTTTACCCGCACATTCACCAAGTACGTATTTCCACGGCTAACAAAATTCATAATCGTATCTTTTAATTTGTTTAAATTTATTTCAGTGTTTATTTTTCAAACTGTTTATGTAAATAATTTTGGATCAACATCGAGTCAGATTAAATTATAATTTATTAAATGATTAATTAAAAACTGAAATATGCATCCAAGCTAAATTTTACGCCTATGATCACCTATATCAAAAGATTTAACAGAACACAATTCATGTTTTATATATTTTAAAAAACCATATACGCTAAACGAAACTATGTATGCCAAGAAACGATGTACGCTAAACGATACGATATACGCTAAACGAAACGATGTACGCTAAACGAAAAGATTTACGCAAAACCATACGATGTACGATAAAAGGGTGCTTATGTTATCGTTTATGGTATGGTTTATGGTACATGGTTTCGTTCGTACATCATTCGTTCAGCGTTCGTACAACGTTCGGTCAGCGTTTCGTTTGCATTCGTACACCGTTCGGGAAGCGTACGTACATCGTTCGGGCATCGTCCGTACATGATTCGGGCATCGTTCGTATTGTTAACTTTACGTTACACGGACTGTAAATATAACGTTACAGTCAAATAACGCCATATAACGTCTTTGTCGTCGCTAACAATGGCGGAACTAATTGATATTGATAATCTTGTTTTTATAGGATGTAAATCAAAAACAAATATTCGTCATGAAGCTCACTGATTTTTACAAACAAATACATCGCTTTTCCTGTAGAAAAGTTTTCCGATGGCTAAAAAGAAGGTGCGACCTTTTTGTTCAAAGGAGGGACAATATGTGTCGAACCGTCCGAATTCCGCGATGAAGAAAGACATCGCTTTTTTAGTAGTGGATATTGTAGGAAAGGAGTTATAGTAAATATTTTAACGTCTTTGGCTGATAAAGTAAATGAAGTGAGAGATGAAATTGCAGAATTTCACTTTGATTTAAATTGTCATCACTTAAAAAAAGATTGATTTACTCTCAAATAATTATTATGTGAAAAGTCAAACTGATTAATATTTTTTATGAAAAAAACTGCTTTCTTATTTGTTAATGGACTTCTGTTTCTACTGGTTGGTTAGATAAAACATTTCACAGGTACCAATCACAGATAAGGAAATCCCTTTTTTTCGGGCACATAGTTTAAAACCTGAAGCCTGTTTTATTGTATATCACGGCTGCACTAAGGAAATTTTATGGTAGCCATTACGATTTGGTGGGCTATTATGGAATGTTTATTTTACAAGGGTTTAATATAGACATGCGCTTGTTGTCGTACATTTCGACTTTTTTAAGACAAGTCGTATATGTATATGTCTGCATTTGAACAACATCTGCCATAGATTTGAATTCAACAAAAATCCGCCATTGATTCGGAATTTAAAAAACTTGCCATAGATAAGGATTTTAAAAAATCTGCCATAGACTTGGAATGGCATGATGTCATACTTACCATAGATTGAGAATCTGCAACAGATCTAAAACCCACCATAGATTTGAGTTTATAGACAGAAAAGAGCTTATGAACCATATTAAAGTGTTGAAACTGTGGTTATGTTGAACTCTTTATTAGTTTTCATAACAAGTTCAAGTATATTTGTCAGCGGGAAAATGACAGATGATCACCATTAATCATCTTTAAACGAAAGATCGGAAATAAAAATTGATAAAAAGTTATCAACTCGAGATCTTTAAATTATTGAAATGTCAAGCACGAGGCTTATCACGGATTTAAAATATGACAATGAAAAAAAAATAAAGAAGGTGACAATATATTGTAAGAGTATTGTGAAACCACCTGTCATTATTGATTTCTCTACATGTTCAGTTCACACACATATGTCATTATGATTAAACTTAAGTTTTTTTATCTTCTAATAAAAAAAAAAAAAAAAAAAAACCATAAGGGAAATCTGTCTGTACTGTTAATGCCCGTCCGTTAGAGAATCGACTTTCTAGTTCATAAATGCATGCTTTTTAATGGATGATCAAAATAAATATAAATATTATATGAATGTCATTTCTTATTAGAAAATCGAAGTCTATGAGGTAATTCACAATAGTAATTAGCATATGACAATAATGAACACGAACTTAAACATGACTGAACAAGTTGGAATAATTAAAACTTACATGTATATTAATAATACATTGGTACAATAAGAAAGTTCAACACATAGATGCTATATAATCATAAACATATTAATTTTATGTATCTTTTATTTCGGAATGGGGAGATGTTAGATTCTACATTTAATTTTTACTTTTATCTATGCAATATTAATTTTTGTCTACTGAGATTGCGAAAAAAAGATGCATCTTACTTTCTTTTATGAATAATATTAACGTGAAACCATTACAATAATATTCGACAGCATTATAAATGTTCTGTTCCACCATCAAAGAACTTTAATTGTGATTTTTACAATTCTTATTAAGGCACATCAACAATACCTTTCGGTCACATACAGCGCACTTTAGATTAGGTTTCAGTACAATGCAAAGTGGGAACAGTTGCGGTAATAACATTTGTGCACGTACAGATATATTTCTGGTCGATATGTGAAAATCCAAACACTGGAATATAACACTATGTGTTTGACAAACGCTGTACGGAACATCGTACTGTAGTTAACAGTTATTGACAATCTGTGTAACAGCTGACAATGAATATGACGCAAGGTGTTGACACACTCCTGCTTTCCTGATGTGAATTACCAACGAATTTCCGTTTTTCTTGAACAGTTAGAGGCATGCAAATAAAAGCACGGAAACAATTGATCATTCCGAAATTGTTTTGGTTAAGGGTAAAGAGGTTGTGGTTTACAATGTTCGTAGTATCTAATTACTTAAAGATTGTGTTTTTTCTACAAAAAGTCTCTTCTGTCCTTTATCCTTAACATTTTTTCGAATTCATTGTTATTTTATGAAAAAGATAATCAAAATATCCGACTGTTTATCAATTTGGAGATTTATAAGGTTCGGTAAAGAGTCATATATTTAAAACGTGTGACGATAATACTGAATTTCAAGGTAAACTAAAAAATGAAAAGTCCATAAAAACTGACAAAATCAAACCCTAGACCTTATCAACCAACAGAATGGTCGAAAAACAACCGTCTTATTTTTGACTTGATACAGGCACTTTTAGAAGAAGACAGCTACATGTAGTAAAACCTCGTTTGAGCTAGCTAAACTTTCCCGTCTATGACAGTTGTTCATGGTTCCGTTATAACAATAATATGTGGTGAGCCGCCAAAAGAGATATAATGGATTAATACGACAATTATAGGGATCCAGCATCCAAAACTGTGTAAAGATACATCCAATGTAGTGTAGTATCTAATCGCGTAATATAAATACGAAGAGTGTTTAAACAGGGGTAACATGAAAGGTAGCACACGGCTAAGGAGATTTATATTTACAAATTTTACATGCACTACACGAAAAGGCCAATTTACATTTATTTGCAAACATATGCAAATATTTGATAAAAATAACTCCTTTGCTGCCACATATATTTACTTACTTATATGTAACATACGAAATACAGCTTGTATTTACATTTACACAAAATTTGCGCAAATATTTGGTGCACAGAACCCTTATCTTTGCATTAGTTTATAAGTATCGAAAATATATATAAAGATTATACATATATTTGCATATGTTTGCATAGGTTCTACTACATCAATAAATTTGAATGTGCGTAGGTTTTATTTACGGTGGTGTACGCAGTTTTTAGAGACCGCAGTTTATCGCTGCTTTCCATAGGTATTTAATTGTCCTAAATATAACAGTTATATTTGTAGTCTTTTCTTTCATTCGGATAGATATGTAAAATTTTCCCTTCTATTTACATTGTTTTACCGAGGTATGCATAGCACTGTAAAAATATGTATTTGCACAATATATTTATTATGGTATGTGCAGTTTTTAGAGACTATGGTTTATCGTTGCTTTCCATAGGTATTTAAGTGTTCTAAACATAACGGTTATATTTATAGTCTTTTCTTGCGTTTGGATATATATGTAAAATTTTCCACTTCTTTTCACAATGTTTTACCTAGGTATATATATCATATAAAAAATGTATTTGCACAATATATTTTTATAGTATGCGCAGTTATGAGATACTGACGTTTACTATTTCTTTGCCTAGGTGTCAAAACTATTTAAAATATTGTGGTTATATTTCAACATTTTGATGTGTTTGTTTATATGTGTAAAGTTTACTTTTTAATTTACGAACTTTTACAGGCGTATTCATTGTATTTAAAAGATTAATATTTGGGTTATATATTTGGTATGATATGCGTAGTATTCCAAAGCCAAAATAGGCATACCTTTGAAAGGGTAGACAAACTATCGTAAATGAAACATCTTTTTGTACACTTTACATAGTTTAGTTTATTTCATTGAAATGATATGTATATGCATTGTGTTTAAATTAGTTCGTTGGTTTTCAAGTTTGGAAGGTTTTGCACATTTTGAAGACGATTTTCCTTATGGAAATTGACCATATATTCAACTATTTTTTTTATTTTCTTAAACATATCATTGTCTTTTGGTTTAATGATTACCAGATATACCCCATAACCCCTACCCCCAAAAAAAATAAAATAAAATTCCAAAACGTCAAGTAATTGAAATAGAATAAATTAAAATAGTTATTGTTACTTGCAATAGGTAGTGAAAACTAACATAAACGTTGTTTTTGGATTTATCTGACACTTTTGAAAACTAATAAAAATTTAGGCCGTGATATGTCTTAAGTCCATCTAAGCAAGGAGGTCATATAACCTCCTTGATCTAAGATATTTTCAAAATTCATGGCCAATGTCTTTCAGATTGAGCCAATAAAATTATTCTCAGTATGTGTGATGTGCATATGCCTTACATTGTTGTAGCGTCAATGATTTATTTGAATCTTGACTGATTAAGACCCATGTTTTAGATTTTTAGATTTGTGGTTAATCATACACTGCTTGGACATTGGGGTCTGTTAAGGAGCATTTATAGTGTCATTAACTTATGACCATTTTAGTAGGAATATTCCTTTAGACCGTCGAAAAATTAGTTAAGATGGTACAATTTTAATATGATAGTTTAAATACCAAGACTCAATAGAGCATTCCTGCATAATAATGTTATTAATTTTCAAAAGAAAATGATCTAGGGTAAACCTCTGAATGTCAAGAATATGTTTGTTCTGATTTCAATGAACATATTATTTAAAATATTCGTTTAATGTCTTTTCATTTAAACGACTTTTTAAAATATTGATACATGTAATAATTAAAACATGGATACTTCCATGATTAAAAGAATGACAAGTTTGTTCATAAACCAAAAATGCTACATAAATAAAAGCATTCATTGTAAAAAAATAGAACAATGTTTATTATGATAACCAGACAAAACCATGCAGGAGTTCACACCACCATGGGGTACATCTTTGTCTTGGACAAATATGTACCCCATGGTGGTGTGAATTGCACTGATCTTTTTAGGATATTATTACCGGATGTGTGTACAAAGAAATGATACAAATTATGTCAACATATATTGAGCTTTTTACCATCCATTTCCTTATTCTGAATTTTCTAATTTTTTTTTAAATTTGTAAGATAATTACTAAGTTTAATAAACAAGTTGTAGTATTAAGGGAAAATATGAAATATTCAACCTGATCCTATGATACAAAACATTAGCCCGTAGAAACGCCTATTAAATATTTTGTTTCCACTCCTTTGTAAGTCCAGCAAAGGTTGAAAAAAACGGCATGTTTACCTATTACCTTTAGTGAATGTCTGTGTATTGATTTAGATAATTGCCAGTGAATAGTGAAATCGTGAGCAAGACATTTTCGCCGGTCAACTGCATATTTCAAAACTTTGCAAACGAGATTTCTTAAATCAAAACAAGTGGCTTGTATATATAAAAAAACATTTTAGACAGTTGTGGAATGTCAAATATATGGCATATGCAATTTGCTGATAAATGGGTATCAAAAGTGTAGAACTCAAATTACAAGATCAATATAAACAGTTATGTCTGTCAAATATCTGTATATCCCCAAAGGGTTATGTTTTCAATTTTAAGACAGAAGTTAAGTTTGAAAACTATCGTAATATTTTACCATTTAACCATTTATATACTCTGTGCAAATTTAGATGTGGTAGTCATCGGTTGCCAATTGAAACGGGAAGATGGCAAGGTATTACGAGAGACAATAGAGTATGCCATCTTATTGATTCTAATGATATTGGCAACGAATACCACTACGTTATGATATGTCATAGTATGAAAGCTGATAGAAAAAATTCTTATCTGAATATTTTGGAAATATCCAAATACATGTATATTTAATCTGTTGTTCAATTGCACAAATGCTATACAACTAGAAAAGCTGTGCAAATTTATTAAAATCATTAATGTGAAAGTCAGTCCTCAGTTAAATTGTATATTTTGTAATTCACACATGCATGTTATAATATTTATGTATGTAAAATGTATAATTCTCTGTAACTTTGTATTTAGTTTATGAGAATAAAGTTCAGTTCAGTTCAGTAAATAACGGAACATTCAAAATAATTTTCAGTCAATATGGTTATAGACATGTAGGTCATAGAAGTTATATGACTGTTCAGAAAAGTAAGAATATGAAGGAAAGACATCTATTCTATTAAATGTGTAGACTGAAATTTTTTAGTCGGTTTGTCTGCGAGTAGACGATCGTCTGAAGTTATTATATAATTATAAACAGTAAGTGTATATAGTATACTTTATAACTTTAATTGCTTTAATTATCGGTGTTGCTTAATCAAATAAACCAACAAATATTGTTCCGTAGCTGGTTCCCTCCCGTCTACATTTTCTAAGTATGCGGAAATACAATTAATGAATTTCGGCCTACGGCCAACTTGCACCACACACACTCGCACCAATTTTTATCAACTCACATTACTTTATCAAGCTCACACCACAAAAAAAAAAGAAATATTACAATTTCGCACCTGTCTACTGAAAAAATGTTTTAATCATCAAAGAGTACGAGAAAGTCTTCTTCTTCTACCAATTATTTCCTCCTTTTTCGGGGCACATGTGTTGCACAGAGACAGAACTGCATGGCACCACTAAAAAAAGAAATACTACAAACTCGCACCACTGTAGAAATGTTTTAAATCATCAGTGTTCTAGGTTCTCTTCATCTCTTGATTTATTTCCTTCGTTTTCGGAGCACCGATGTGACACAGAAACAGAAGCTATCAAATGGACATTAAAACTTGAATGGAGAGTTGTCTCATTGGCACTCATACCACATCTTCTTATTCATATAAAAATTCCTTATTAAAGAATAACAGTCAATGTAATGCAAACGATTAAAATCATGGATACAAACTAATAAATTTGATCAACATTATACGTCAGCACAAACAACAGTTTGAGAACTGACATGAACCCAACTGCAAGATGTAGGGATGTGCGATATATAACCATAAACATTTCAAGTATCAATTAAACCGCGATCGCGCGGTATTCTTCTAGTATTCTTTAAGTCGGTCACCCATAAACTCTCACAAGCCGAGTCATATATTAAAGCAAATGTGCGAAAAATAAAAAGTGGAAAGCTTACAATCTCTCTTCACATAAATGATTCTATTTACGTTATCACTGTGGTGACCTACATGTATTTCCATTTTTAATTATCGTGCACGCCTGCATTAGAAAGTCGTGCGCAACAATTTGAAAGTCATCTGCACCAGTCAGTTGGCAAGTCTTAAAAACACTGTCAGACACAAGAGATATCAATACGGCTCGAAGTCTTAAAAGGGTTGTCAGACGTCAAAGCACTCAGACTACTACTTAAAATGCAAAAAAAAATAGGCCCAACTACGATAGTTTTCTGGTATATGCGTCGGTCTTTCTGATGTTTGTCTGTCCGTTCGTCCTTCCGATCCGGATCCGGATAAAGATTTTGGACAAGGTAGTTTTTGACGAAGTACAACACCGAAACTTAGTACACATGTTCCTTGTGATAAGGTCTTTCATAGTTGTTTATGACCCCAATTTTACGTTTCACTTAATTTGAAAATATGATAGTGTAAAAAACAGTACATTTTCAAGTTAAAGATTTTGGTCAAGGTAGTATATGATGACGTTGTAGTCTCATGAACTTGAAACTAAGTACACACGTTTATATACTAGTAGATGTGATCTTTCTACTTTGTGTTCCAAATTTCACCAAATTTCATGGTTCATTGTACATGGAATATAATAGTGCAAGTGGTACATCTGTGTACTGTGGACACACGTGCTTCTTTCCACTTTTTTAACAACATCATTTTCATAAAGATGAAATAGTTTCCCCTTCTTTATTATTATCATTCATATACTAGTTTCTAAATTTCTAGTGCAACGTTGTTAATAAAGTTATTTATTGGATATATGGAAAGATTTTTAACGTCCAGTGGCAAGTTAGATGCAGTTTCTAGACGAGAGCTTGATAATGAAAAATGTATACTAACTTTGCTGTATTATAATACACACTAGGCAGAATTTATTACGTGCTAGCTCACTAGATAACTTTTCAGAGGAAGCCATGATAGCCTACCTGGACACAATAATTTGAATCTGGGTCGACCATTCGTTGCTCTTACTCCTTAATGTCATGTGCTTTGCGGGGAAGCAGCAAATAACAATTGCCCAGTTTTGACCCGGTCGAGGTTCGAACAAACGACCTTCCGCACTCGAGGCTAGCGCGTTAACTGTTTACTTACCGTTTTTGATTTTATATTGAAAAACAATCTTTCACATTTCAATATAATTTAACTGATTTTTACTTATTCAAATTGTTATAACTATTATCAGTGCGATTTGAAAATAACAGTTATTCATATATATATGTTGCTGCTCTCTCCTTATTGTTCATATTTTTAAGAAAAGATTTAAACTAAATACGAATTTCAAAATGGTTGATAATTTCAAATGAAATGTATCTTAAGGCAATGATTTGAAGTATAAATCATTAACATCAATAGTTATAATACTCGAATATTCCGCATACCAAGCAAGCAGGTTATATTACGATCAAAGTGTTGTTCTGCTATACTTGTTGCAACAACAAATATAATGAACACACACAGTTCTGAATTAAAGAATAATCGTTTGAACTGAGTTGTGCATTTATTTATTAAAGCGACTATTAAATCATACAAATCGTTTCAGTTTTGAAGAATTAATAATGAACGGTGATTTCGAGGTTGATAAATAAATAAATTATGTTTTTAATTTATGCTGTCTCTTGAATGTTAAACTGCTTGTTTAAAATGGTAGATAAGCATTTGTATTTAAGGCTTGTAGAAATATTGAGTCGGGACTATATTCGTAGACCACGAACATATTATGGAATGCCCATATGCCAATTTATTCATTCAATTTCCTTTTGTTTAAGTATAGTGTATTATTGTTAAAACGCATGTTAGATATTCCAAGGATTTGTATAGTTAGACTATACAAATCCTTGGATATTCCAATACTTCGCAACGATATTTATAGCAGCACATTAGTACATGTTATTAGAACAGTTATAATACATATTTCCATATGGAATGTCCGATAGCATGTCCCGTTTTTCAAGAAACTTACAGTATATCGAATGCACATTTCATCGCCTTCGCTCGTATTCTATAGTTATCTCTAAATTTTGTTTAAAATATTCCTTTTACTTATTGTTATTTCAGTTAACATTATTCTACACAACCAAAATATATTTTGAATGAATCGGACTGGTACAATGTTGATTTGAAAGCATTAACCCGTATATTCATAACTTTCATTTTTTTTAAAATTTGTCAAAAGACGCGGACCTTGTAGAAGACACCTGTCATTAGGCTATAAATAGAACACCATAATTATTTGATTTTAACAGCAAAAGGTTATTAATTATAATAACCTATTAATCACCTAGTCGAACGCGACCTGATCTCATTTGCATATTATTGCAGGCTAGCCTCATGAATATTAACGCCGGCTAGAATCACACATTCATCGTATACTAGTATTACACATTTTGGAATAGAGTAGTGTCAAATGCATAAGGCGTCAGCAAATTTACGTGCAACACTTTCACATAATATATGTGCCTGTCCAAAGTCATTGCATGGTCTTATAACCCAGTTGTTATTGTTTGCATTGTATTTCATATCTGCCTTTCATTTATTTTTTGAAATAATCAGCCGTTCATTTTCTCGTTTGAATTATCGCTTGTTATGTTCAAACCCACTGCATATATTATATGCATCTCTCCTAAGTCAGGAACCTGTTGTTCAGTGGTTGTCGTTTGTTGGTATATTTCATGGCTGTTTCTCGTTTCTCGTTTTGTAATTAGATTAGACCGTTGGTTTTACAGTTTGAATTGTGTTACACTTGTCATTCTAAATTATATCAATTACCATAAGGTAAAAATTAAATTATTTAATGCCCAAAAAGGCGCAAGCCAGGGCCGACCGTGCAAGGGCTGTATAGCCAGTCAAGGTCGTTAAAAACTTTCATTTGTTGTAATATTTATATGAAAAAGCTGAAGAACAGAACCATCATTTCAATATTCAAAGAAAACAAGATCGGTATGTATAAATACTGTTAGTTAGATATGTTTTTAGAATAAGGATTTAAGCTAAATTGACACGAGAAAGGGTCGTAAAATGTGAGCTTTTGCACTATCTTGGTGTACGTCACCAATCTTCTCATCTTAAATTACTCGATCAAATTCAATCATAGTGTTTGAAAATCCATTTTTTATCACTATTTTAGATCAAACATTAATATTTGACGAAGTAAAAATTTCTCGGGGGGGGGTTAAGGCATCACTGAGGAGCTAGGGAATTTCTTTCAAAACAAATGCATGACTTCAATGATGTAAGAAAGCTTTCTAAAGCGGGATATATATAGTGAAATTGGAGATGGGGGTTGGGTAGGTTAAAATTCGAAAAAAAGGCAGGTCATGAGTTTTTAGTAAAAAAAAGCAGGATGAATATTTCTGAAAAAAAAGAGTGAAGATAAACTAAACTAATAAGAAATTACAGTACCGAATAGAGTAAATAAAAAATTGAAAGGCAGGACAACATTTCCTCCCTCCAAAAAACAAGAACAAGAACGTATCAGCTGGTATAAGTGCAAAAAAATATAGTTTAAGGAAGTCACCTTCAATAGTACTGATTAAAAAAATGTAAAATAAAAGAATAAAGACTTCGTTTCCACCACTAGATTATCTGCAGGTGATATATTTATTTTCTTATAATTTGATGTTATGGTAACTCGAATAATTCAAGCCCTTTCCGTGTCCGATTTTCTACCACAAGAAGAAAGGAAGGCGTTCAGGCGTTGATGTAGCCATCGTAGATCAGTTGAATATAACGACAGAATTATTCGGGTCAATGTTATGGAGACGCCTATATACTTATAATGCCTTTATAGATAAACTGCAAAACAAAATGACAGTTAAGAAGTGAAACAAATTTACACCGACAAAGACATCACAATAATAAAATACAATGGATTTCAATTGTTATTATACTCAACACTATAAAATGTACATCTTGAAGTTTTGTGTTGTGCATTTTAAAATGAAGTACATTTTCGACGAATTTATACGAAAAACGAATAAAAACAGTGAAATCATTATTTGAAGTCCGAGTATTCATGTAATATCACGACAGAAAAAAAAAAATACCTTGAAGAAAATTAATGAAATCTGGCAAAAAAGGAATGACAATATAAGTTCATTGTTATTTTTGTGAAATCAATATTTGAAGTCCGAGTATTCATGTAATATCACGGCAGAAAAAAAATACCTTGAAGAAAATTTATGAAATCTGACAAAAAAAGAATAAAAACAAATTTTTGTAATGGTTCTTAGTCAATTTCAGGGTCAATTTTACTTGAAAAATGACAGGTCTAAATGAAAGTTAATTTCATTTTGAAAAAAAATTCAATTTCAAGATCCTTCAAATTATTATCACGGCAAAATGTGCAACCTTGATACGAATTATTATAATTCCAATTTAAAGATTTTCTGCTATGCTATTAACTCGAATAATTCAAGCCCTTTCCGTGTCAGATTTTCTCCTTGTAGCCTTCGTAGATCAGCGGAATATAACGGCTGAATAATTCGGGTTACTTTTCTATGCATTGACGGACTCTTTGTTATCTCTACAATTAATTGAAATTACCTCAAACCATCTATGTGGAGAAAGCTTGTATTTCATGAAACTTAACGTATGCGTTTCTAAGTTAATTAACTTAACATGATATAGGACATTAATCGATAATCATTATATTATCTGTATATAACAGCTATAAATGCTAATGATGCATATTCATTTATGCATTAGTTTCACTAACCCGAATAATTCAGTCGTTATATTCCGCTGATCTACGAAGGCTACACTCGTGTGGTAGAAAATCGGACACGGTAAGGGCTTGAATTATTTGAGTTATAGTTTCACAAAAAGCTTACTGTATATATAATGACGTTACGCGCGATGTTCGTACCGTTTACGTTTTTTGCATGTTTCGTGAGTAAAACTGCGCTGCAGGTGCAGAAAAAAACGTATTTTAATTAAAACAAAGATATCAATGTGCTGGATATAAATGTCCTTGTTCATTTATCTCCATTAAAACAATATAAAACGCATTTGTTCGAGTTGATAAGCATTTGATTCTGGATTTTGGAGAAATAATGGGTTGTCCCGGGTAACATTTGACGATGAAAACTGAAGTATAAACCTTCTTTTCGCCTTTTTTTCCCGATTTTCATTAATTTTTTTTTTGCCGCGAATTGCCATTAAATGGCAACCCATTGTGACGTATTTGTATGACGGCTAATGACGTCATATTCTGTTTCGCCAGGCAAATCGGCAAAGTTTCATTGTGTCCGATCTCCATTTCCGAAACTACTTTAACGAAAACAGTTCAAAAATAGGGATAAATGATGTCATCAGGTGAGAAAATGATATAGCTAGTATAATGTTGTTTTTCTGTAATTAATTAATTTCAAAAGCAAAATCGTTCAAACTCAAAAACAGAAAAGATGCTAAATTTTTAAATTTGGTGAATAAAATGTCACACGTTCATTTTTTGCAAAAACGTTGCGTACAGTCGTAATTAAAGTTAACTATGTTTAGTTTTGCACTTGATTGTCGACAATGAAATTCTAATATAGACATGTTATTTTTCTAGTCTTTTAAAATATCTATATTGATCTCCATAGCATTCGTACTTTCCGAAAAAAAAATGTTTGAAAATGGTGAAAAGATGTCACACGCACTAAATTTATTACGGCGGCAACCTGACGTCGTTTCGAATAGTGAAACAACAAAAACGCGGCGCGATAAAACACACAGAACAAGCGCACAACTTAGTCGATTGTCGGTGCATGCATTGTTCAACTATATATATAGAGAGACTTTTAAGCTACGATTTGATTTATCTATATGTTACTGATTTTTCGGATCCTTTTGTTATTCCGTGATATTAATAAGTGTTTCCCTCGACGCGGAACAGATTGCATGTTTTATTTTGCCCGCATATCCGTATCGGCCCCAAACAATTCTTAAAACATCCTATATATATATATACTTGATAAATCTCAAACTGAAGTGTTTAATGACTTTTGTATAAATAATCCAAACATAAAAATGAACCAAAGAACATTTGAGAGATTAAAGCCGTATTTTGTCCGGTCAGCAAGACCAAAGGATCGTGTTACGTGCTGTTGTCGCTACCACAAGAAATAAGAAGTTGCATGCGTTGTCGTTGGAAAAGAATTAAAAAAACAGTCCAATAAAAATAAACAAAACCAGTGTATATAATGTGCGAATCCTGAAATACCATTTTTACTGTATCAGTTATGAATTTCTAATGTAGAATGATAAATAAACAGACGACAAATTCATGATTTTTGAATAGAATAAGAAATAAGATATAATGTGTACTGTTTTTATAAATTCATGATATAGGTATGAGATGCGGACGGGTTTTCATCGCGCCTACAGTCATCCAGGTGTAAAATTGATACACAAATAGATACGCAGCGATGTTAAGGCAATATTCTATATGATTTTGTCAGGGGCAGATAACCCCGTAAGGACCTCATTATGTATTCATATATTCATTAATGGCGAAGATTCCGTAAGCTGCGTCTATCGATGAAACTGTATGAAATCAAATTACATACATGCCTGTTAACTAAAAACATGCATCCATATGATGTAATTTGTTTATCGAAACACGAATATTGTATGTTTGTGCTTTAATTATTATGGCAAACAGTTGCAATAGCTGTTTTTGTTGACGAGATTGTCGGCTTGTGGACCCCGCCTCCTTTTGCAGATTAACCAATCAGTAGACGATCGCCGTCAAATACACTTAAATGCGGCCCAGCTTAGCGAAAGGTAGTGCGACGTAATCAGTCAAACAAACTTTATTAGATTAACTCGTAAAGGAACGATCGTTTTCATTGGTCAATTCAAACCTTCGACCTCACACCTGCGAAAATAGAACACGCGTACTATAAAAGTTGAATGGACTGATCAGTATTCACGTAGCCGGTCAAGGTTGTTATAACCTTCCATCGTCGTATTCACATACATGATTGTGTTCTTGATTATCCCATAGCAATTCTAATTTTTATACATGTGCATGTAAAATTCATTGATTTTATAATTTTGTGCAATAGTAAAATTTAAATAAAATCTAAACAGTTTTCACGTCGAAATATTTAATTCAACTGTCTTCTCTTAGTTGGTTCTGGATTAAGAGATCTACCATTTTATTTTGATTGGGTGGGGGGGGACTTGGATGAAACATTTTGTTCTTTTTTTTATTGTAATCTCTGTCCTGTCTTCTTATTTTTCAGTCTATTCGGTCCTGCCTTTTTTTATTAGTTTGTCCGGAGTTTTTTTTACATAAATCGTCATCCTGCCTTTTTTGCCAAGTTGCTCATCCTGCCTTACAATATCTTTCGCAAGTTTTAGGTATTCGACTAAGGGAAGTGTGATTTTTTACTGATTCAGTTTACTTGATTTTGAAAAAAAAATCCCGAAATTCTAAGTAAATTCAGAACATGTATATATATATTGTAAATATTTAAATAGTTACATAAAACAATCAGGTTTTAAAAGCGTGTTTATTCGTTAAATGTATTGATAAAAAGGTGAGTCCCTTCTTGTACATGCATTCAGTCATCCTTAATTTCTTAATATTTCGTTTATCAGTTTATCATACATGTTTGATTTTGTATTTCATTTTAAATACGCATACATACTACATGTCACTTTGGCGGATAGTTCAACAATGTTATGCAAATCACTACTCTTACGGTATGAAATTAAAAGATAAGTTTTCAGCAAATTAAAATCGAAAACAGTACATTTAAATTGTTCCTTATAAACTACGATATTTCTCACAAGTATTTATTTATTTTTTTAGTTCCACACATGCAAAAGAAAAATCTTTGCCGATGTAACATTTCGATCCTTTTTACACCAATGTGGCGTGGTCAATTACATCAAAGATTTGATGGTCAATACTTAATCAGTTTAATGATCTTTCATCTTGATTACTGTGACAGTTTATACGGTACATGGGTTGCACAGTAGAATTGCAATAACATTTAGAAGTTGATCAAAATACTGTAAGACCATAAAGCAATGTTTAATCTAAATTAAGAACAGTTGTTTATAGCACGATTTTGTGAGACACTTTATGTATTGGTCAGTTATATTGGAGTAGTAGCTTGGAGTAACAAGTTTGTATATAGATGAGAATCAAGTAACAAGTTAAATTGAAAATTATATTGTGAACCTATATATTTATATCCTACATGTACTGCTATATGAATATCTATACGATTAAACATGTGAACATTAAACGGACTTCGTTACTAGTGTATAGACAGTAGTGAGCTTGTGGTGAAATATGCAATAGATATATGAAGATGTGGTAATAGCTAGTTCCCTATATTAACGGGCAAGATGGATTAGATCCCGGAGACATAGTCCCAAAATAAACACACAGAATAAAGACCCGTTACAACAACATGCCTTCACTGAATTCATTTGAATTTCGTGGTGACCATGATAGTACATTGCATACTACGTCTTCATTCACGTGCACGAATGATACGATTATTGTTGTTTTGTTTCTATATTTCGGGGAAAATTTGCTCCGTTTATGATACGTAATTTCTGAATGACCAAACGCTTAGCTGCTGTGTAACCAGTGCATGTAATGTGCGAATCCTAAAATGTCATTTTTACTGTATCCGTGATGAATTTCTGATGTAGAATGATAAATAAACAGACGACAAATTCAAGATTTTTGAATAAAATAAGAAATAATATATAATGTGTACTGTTTTTATAAATTCATGATATAAGTATGAGATGCGGACGGGTTTTTATCGCGCCTACAGCCATCCAGGTGCAAATTTGATACACAAATAGATAAATATTAAGAATAGTTCACGAACAGAGCGTGCAAGAGATTTAAAAGTAGCAGTTAAGTTTCATTTGCAGAAAAATGTACCTTTTAAAATAATTATTAATGTTGTTTAACTTAAAACAGGTTTTGTTATTTAGCTTGTTGTAGTGACAGTTATAATTAGTATAAACAAATACATCCGCTATTAATTCTAAACTGTTATACTGATAATTGACACTGTGACAACTTTCTATGTATCTATCATTTCGACCACACAGCAGTTAATTATCTGCACATGATTTAATAAGGTTTTGTTAGGATTATAATCATTCTGTAACTGTAGTTCGATCGTTTGAGTTGTATAATAAATATTAGTATTTACTTGGATTCTACTTTAAATATATGTAGCATAAGATGCCACATAAATTGGCGACGAGGATTTAAAACTTTTTTTTTTCGATTTAGTGAATACATTGTGAACATAACAATGGGAGATGAAGTTGCACCTATAATTATTCCAACAAATTATGGACGTATTGACGAATTTGATGACAATTCAGAAGATTGGATACAATACACCGAAAGACTTAACCATTATTTTATTGCAAATAACATTGAAAGTATGGAAAAGCAACGAGCAATTCTTTTAAGTGCCTGTGGCAAAAAGACATATAAACTTATGAGGAATTTAAGTGCTCCGCAAAAGCCAGGTGAAAAGACTTATGATGACATTGTTAAGTTAGTCACGGATCACCAAAATCCAAAACCGTCATCTATTGTACAGAGGTGCAAGTTTAACAGTAGATCGAGACAGCCAAACGAATCGGTGAGCCAGTTTGTAGCAGAGCTTAGACAGATATCTGAACATTGTGATTACAAAGCTACTCTTGATGATATGTTGAGAGATAGACTTGTCTGTGGAATAAAAGAAGACCGTATTCAGAGACGTTTGTTAGCTGAACCTGGATTGACATTCAAAAAAGCAATGGAAGTTGCAACAGCAATGGAAATGGCAGCTAAGAACGCACACGATCTGCAAGTTCAGGAACCTAAGCAAGTGCACAAAGTTACAATTCGTAATGAGGAATGTTACAGATGTGGAGGATCTCATAATGCAACGGATTGTAAATGGAAAGACGCAAAGTGTTATGTGTGCGATAAGAAGGACATTTAGCGAAAAATGCCGAAATAAAAGGAAGCAAAATGCTAAAGAAAACCGAAATTTAAGCAACAAACACAGCAAGGAAAGTGTACCCTAAGCAGCGTCCGACTAAAACACATTTTGTTGAAGAGGATAGTGACGATATGGAGGATACCTATACAATGTATCAATTGGAAGGTACAAAAAGGAAACCGTATCTAGTGTCCGTTAAACTCAACAACACTGAAATAAATATGGAAATCGATACAGGTGCATCAGTTTCAGTGATAAGTCAGGAGACATGTAAACAAGTATTTGGAAGTGACAATTCATTAGAAAAACCACCGTGTAGTTTGCGTACATACACAGGAGAGAAAATTGATGTGTTAGGTAAAAGGAAGGTTACCGTTATATACAACAGTCAAAGTGTGGATTTACCGATCACCGTGGTTAAGGGAACGGGACCGAGTTTAATGGGGCGTGATTGGCTTCATAAACTACAACTCAACTGGAAATCAATATTCAAAATTGAGCAATTGTCACACAATCAGGAACCGGAAAAGGACAAGGAGTTACAAGACTTGTTACGTAAGTACCCTCAAGTATTTAAAGAAGGACTAGGCACATTAAAGGGGACTAAAGCAAGGATTTATGTAGATAAAGACGCTACACCTAAATATTTCAAAGCAAGGCCAGTGCCGTACGCACTCAAAGAAAAAATTGAAAAAGAACTTGATAGATTGGAAAAAGGAGGAAATATCGAAAAGGTTGAATTTTCCGAATGGGCTGCTCCCATAGTGCCAATAGTAAAACCGGACAAATCAGTAAGGATTTGTGGGGACTACAAAGTAACTATTAACCAAGTGTCTAAACTTGACAATTATCCGATCCCTTAAACCGATGATCTCTATGCAACATTAAGTGGGGGACAAGCTTTTTCCAAGCTAGATCTGAGCCAGGCCTATCAACAAATTGTACTCGACGAGGAGTCACGTAAATATGTAACAATCAACACGCATAAAGGATTGTATCAGTATAATCGTTTGCCCTTTGGAGTTTCGTCCGCACCGGGAATATTTCAAAGAACAATGGAAAATTTGTTGCAAGGAATCCCGAGAGTTGTTGTGAGAGTAGACGACATTCTTATCACTGGAAGTTCAAAGAGTGAACATTTAAACAATTTAGAAACTGTATTAGGCAAGATTCAGGAATCAGGTATGAGACTCAACAAGGACAAATGCGTATTTCTAGCACCTGAAGTAGTGTATTTAGGTCATAGAATTGATCAATATGGAATATATCCTGTTGAAAGCAAAGTCAAAGCGATCACAGAGGCACCGGAACCTAAAAATGTTACCGAGTTAAAATCGTACTTAGGAATGCTTAACTACTACAACAGATTTCTGCCGGATTTATCTTCAAATCTAGCACCGTTGCATGAACTGTTGAAAAAGCAAAAACAATGGGAATGGGACAAATCACAACAAGAGGCTTTTGAACTATCAAAAACTTTACTAAAGTCTTCTAAAGTGTTGGTACATTATGACCCGAACAAGGACATTATTCTATCGTGTGATGCTTCGCCGTATGGAATAGGGGCCGTCCTGTCGCACAAAATGGAAGATGGATGTGACAGACCGGTTGGATATGTTTCGCGCACGCTAGCACCCGCCGAGAGGAATTATAGTGTTCTTGAGAAGGAGGGATTAGCCGTTATATTCGCACTAAAGAAATTTCATCAATATTTGTTTGATAGAAAATTCACCATTTATACAGATCATAAGCCATTGATAGGATTATTTAACGAAAATAAGTGTATTCCACCAATGGCAGCCGCAAGAATTCAGCGTTGGGCTTTGACACTGTCCGCATATGAATATAAGATAGTTTACAAAGAAGGAAAGAAGAATTCTAACGCTGACGCACTAAGCCGTCTACCGTTAAACCGAGAAGGGAAAACGGAAGTACCCGCAGAAATGATCATGCTAATGGATCACATGGATTCTACGCCGGTTACTGCCCAGCAAATTAAAGCATGGACACGCAAGGATCCGATATTGGGACAAATAACTAACTATGTTTTGAAAGGTTGGCCAAATTACAGAGACAATGATGAAATGAAGCCATATTTTAGTCGAAAAACAGAGTTAAGTGTATTTGACAGTTGTCTATTGTGGGGAAATAGAGTTGTTATTCCAAACCCTGGAAGAGAAATTATTCTTCAAGAACTACACGAGGGTCATCAAGGAATTTCACGTATGAAAGTACTTGCGAGAGGTTATGTTTGGTGGCCAAATATGGACGCAGAAATTGAACAGACAGTTCGTGCATGTCACAAATGTCAAGTCAATCGACATGCTCCACCAGAAGCTCCAATGCATCCTTGGGAATGGCCGTCAAAACCTTGGTCAAGGATACATATTGACTATGCAGGGCCACTGTACGGAAAAATGTTCTTAGTATGTGTTGATGCACACTCAAAATATTTGGATGTACATGTAGTGAACTCTGCAACCAGTGCAAACACTATCGAGAAATTACGCACTATGTTTGCAATTCATGGATTACCAGAAAGCATCGTCAGTGATAATGGAACACCGTTTGCTAGTCAGGAATTCCAGGATTTTGTTCAAAGAAACGGAATTAAGCACATTCGTTCTTCACCATATCAACCTAGCACAAATGGGTTGGCCGAGCGTGCTGTTCAGACATTTAAAGAGGGAATGAAGAAGGTTACCGAGGGAAGTATAGAAACAAGAATGGCGAAATTCTTATTTACGTATAGACTAACACCACATGCCACAACCGCTATTGCTCCAGCTGAAATGTTAATGGGACGGAGACCAAGATCGTTGCTAGACTTAACATATCCGAACATTAACAGTCGTGTTCAACAGAAACAACAAAGACAAAACAATCTCATGATAAGACAGCTCAAGTGAGAAATTTTAATGTAGGAGATAGTGTGTACATTTTGAGTCACAACCGTGAAGCTAAATGGATTACAGGAACTTTAATTAAAAGAACAGGACCAGTTTCGTTTGTCATTGAATTAAACGATGGAAGAACTGTTAAACGACATCAAAATCAGATCAGACACAAATATGATCAGTATAGTGACAATAAACTGCCAGATATATCTGAGATTCCAGATATTCCGATTCCATCCGTATCCAACAATCCAACAGATGTAGAAGCCGTATGTGATTCTAATGCTGATTCTAGTGACACCAATGACAATTCAAAGTCAGTTATGAAACCTAGTGTTGCGACTCCGAGACCAACAAGAACAAGGAAACCGCCAAATAGATATGGAGATTTTGTGTATAATTAAATCTGAACGAACTTTGGTTAAGGCATGGTTAAAATGTAAAGGGCAGAATAATCCCTAATAACCATTTTATACAAAGAAATAAGGCAGTCTACCTTTTCTTTGTTTTGCATGCAACATTGATTTATTAAGCTTGTAAATTGCTTATTTTCAATTCTAGTAGGATTAGGAAACATACTATAATTGTAAAAGTTCATTGAGTTCAAATTCTATAAATAAGTACATGTGCAGAATTTCATTGATAAAATTAAAGTAAAACAGCTGATTTCGTTTTCATTCATTAAGTGATAAATGAACTGTAAAAATGTTATGTTCAATCTAAGGATGGAGGTGTGTAGTGACAGTTATAATTAGTATAAACAAATACATCCGCTATTAATTCTAAACTGTTATACTGATAATTGACACTGTGACAACTTTCTATGTATCTATCATTTCGACCACACAGCAGTTAATTATCTGCACATGATTTAATAAGGTTTTGTTAGGATTATAATCATTCTGTAACTGTAGTTCGATCGTTTGAGTTGTATAATAAATATTAGTATTTACTTGGATTCTACTTTATATATATGTAGCATAAGATGCCACACTTGTTGATATTGAATGAAATTCCACTATGCTGTTTTCGTTATGCGATTCATGTTTACTGTCGAATAATGATACTAGACTTTCATTTTCACTGTAGGGTGATTCATTTCTATTGTATATGCGATGCATGTTCACAGAAGGAAATTAATTAATTTTCATTATATGAAGTCTTAATTCAGTCGACTCTCTAACAAAATTTATGAAGTCTGAGGTAATATATCAATAAATTCCTTAAACATGGTATTTATTGCTAATAGAGTCAATTCTATTTTCTCAGATAATTTGTCCTGATCTATATGTAAGATAAAATTTATTCTTTCCTATCACACGTCATCATATATCTTGGACAGTTAAGCCAATCCATGTCACCGGAAAAGCAAAGTTTCTGTTTCGGTCTAAATCTACATCGCATACTAATAAATTAAACGTCATTAGATCTAATTTTCTAATGCTTGTAGTCAAATGTTGCCTAAGCATTGTAATTAAGATTGAACAAACGTTTACACAAACAAAGCAAGCAAGCCAACAAAACCTTTAAACTACAAGCGTTAGGAAAATAGCTCTTATGGATGCAGTTGAGATAACAAAGAGCATTCACAATACGATCTTCATTTCACGATTGAAAGAGTGGAAACGTTTTCATCTTGCACAAACAATTGACGCTTGGATGACTGGATAATTGATATTTATCATGCCATTGTGTATAAATCTTATACAGTAAAGAAAGTTCGAGCAACAGTCGAGTCACCTTAAATATGCTTGAATTTCTTATAAGTCGGTGTTACAAATAAGCCAATACGCAATTGTGAGAATACAAAGAAATATTGAAATATTGTTACATGTTTAAATGGTTCTATACCACGGGGTATAACCGCCGTACAGTTGATTCCGGACGTTAATCGCTACATCGCGAAGTAATGTTGGTAGATATACCGTTCTTATATTTACACCAAAGAATAATTGACTAACTGTTCAGTTAAGTATTCAGTGTTTATGAAAACAAAGTTTACTCTCCTGGCAGCATTGTATATCATTTAAAATTACATGAACACCATGTGACTATTTTAAATAGACAGGTCTGTGAATTACTTGTAAACATCGAGAAACAAACACTATGTGTAACTCAAACTAGATTAAAATACAAATAGATCATAGATGGTTGGCTCTTTCACTAAATGCGACCGTGTATTTTGTGCTTTGTTTTTGTTAAAATACATTATACGAATGAGAAACCCGTTGTTTTAATTTTATTTGAAGACATTTACTGTAAAAACTGACCTCAGAATTTTGACACTGAACGATTCATTCTCTTTGTAGTTTGTTTTCTTTCTTTAGTACCGTTCGTTGTACATTCTTGTACTGTTCGTTGTGCAAAAGCCTATCAATACGGTAGAAATATGTATGACACGGCGTGACAAATGTTCATAGCTTTTTTAAGCGAGTTATAAAACTTTTCAAAGACAATTAGTCGTAGAAAAACGTTATATTCATGGATGTTCTGCTCCAGTAAATTTTCGGATCCATGACAAGCTTATAGCAAACTCACCAACAATATTTGAATATTCCTGATAGGAACGTGGTTATACCGTATATTCAAGTAAGCATCTTCGACTAGCTTGCATTTCAAATTGTAAATATCATCAATATTAAAGTCATTTAAAAACTATTTTCAATTGTTGTGTGTCGAATAATCATATAAAACGACAATGAAAATTCATTGCACTTCCAAAAATTCCACATCAGAAATGATTGCACTTACAGTGATAATTCATCGCATCTATAGCTAAAATGAATCGCATTCAGTAATCAATATTATGGATTCTGCTGCTGAAATACCACTTTTTTGGACTTTAATCCTGTTATTATACATTAAAAAGTTATATTCTAATGAAATTCTGTTAAAACATACATTCAAATCTATTATTTTGTATTTTCAAAAAGTAAACAAACCCAGTTTTTCCCATCATCCTTTATTCTACAATAGACATACTCGCATACAACAGTGAAAATGAACTAACTGGATTCGCACTTTATATACACTGGTAACGTTCTGTGTGTTCGTTTTATAGCATGAAAACACTAAAAGAGCTAGGAATGTGCAACCCATCATAAATTATTGTAATTATTGTAATGGATCAGTATAATATTATGAGATCCTTATTATTATAAGTAACTACGACATTGAAAGAAATTAAAAGTAGTTCCTTAATCATCCGTATAAAAGCGGCTCATGTATTTTATTTTATCCTTATATTTTTCATAACGCGGTACAAGATAATTGTGTTGCTGCAGTATAATATTTCGACACAACTATTTGAAATTCACAAAACATTTATTTAATTCTTTTGACCAAAGATTTGTAAACTATACAAATCCTTGTTTTTACGTTCGTAGTAACATAGTACATTCCATTGTCAGTCACCTGTGTCAATTCACGTGCACACTACGATTGTTGTTATATTTGAATCTTTCGGCCAATGAAATGAGACGTTACAAGTTGTTTGTTTGTGATACGCCAGAATGTTATCAATGAACTATCAATCGCTAAACTTGACTGCATTTCACTGTAGATGTTTGTAGTTTGCAGAATGGAAAGAACCTTGCAGCGAAAATTATTTTCACTTCTATGTGAAAATCTAACCAGAAAAGTAAGTGTGAGCCACCAAATATGTATTATTTATGAAACATACATTGCTTGTTTTGTTAATCATTCGCTTCAGAAATCAGAAAACTGTATACTTATAGATAAAAACGAGTTCAGTGTTGGCAAGCATGATATATACACGTGGTCATGGTGGTCAAAACGAAACTAGACTGCAACAAATATCTGAAATATGAATAATTTATCGAGTCCCGTCAATAAATGAACAGAATATCGAATGAAACAAGATCCCTCCATTATACTGAGAGCCCATTCTCCATGTTCTCAAAGGGGCCTCGGTGGCCGAGTGGTCTAAGTAGTTACTACTGTAATCACTAGCCAGTCAACACTGAGGTTGTGAGTTCGAACCCCGCTCGTGCGGGTGCACTCGACTCCAATCTTAATTGACTAGGATTGTCAGTTTTCCTATCGAAGGTCGGTGGTTTTCTCCGGGCACTCCGGCTTCCTCCACCAATAAAACTGGCCGCCACGAAATAGCCCAAAAGCGGTGCTTAAAAGTGGCGTTAAAACACCAAAATCAAAAAT